>VMDR010007258.1:0-41270 GCA_007922815.1 Macrotus californicus | reverse complement strand
ATCGGATCTTTTATTTTTCAGATTTTATTTATTTATTAGTAGAGAGAGAGGAAGGAAGGGAGAGAGAGAGGAGACAAGTATCGACGTGAAAGAGAAACTGACCGGTTGCCTCTGGCATGCACCCCAACTGGGGACTGAACCCACAACCCAGACATATGCCCTGAAAGGGAATCGAATTGGTGACCCTTCACTTTCTGGGAGGATGCCAACCAACTGAGCCACACCAGTCATGGAAGTTTATTGTATCTGTTAAAAGAATTGATAAACTATCTTTGTCCATGGGTCCTTTATACATGTCCCTTGACTTGATCCTGTGGTTGGAGGTGGGGGGAGGATTAAAAGTGGAAGGTGGGGGTGGGTAGGGACAGAGAGAGTAATGGGGAGGAAATGAGGACAACTGTAATTAAACAACAATAATAAAACATTTTAAAAAAAGAAATGGGAAAAATTTTTTAAAAGAATTGATAAATTAAGTAAACTTCAGAATGAACATTTTTTATGATATTGTTAATTACTGGCTTAAGGCTAATCCCCCTAAGATGTCCATTCCTAACCCTGGAACCTGTAAAATGTTACTTTACATAACAAAACAAACTTTGTATTTGTGACTAAATTGTCCTCCAATGGGGTGATTATTCTGGATTCTTCGTTGGACTCAATGTAACCACAAGAGTCCTTATCAGAGGGAGGCGCCAGGTGAGGGAGGGAGAGCATGCAGTGACGGAAGCAGGTGTCGGAGAGTGAATTGGAAGATGCTGGGCTGCTGGTTCTCAGGACAGAGGAAGGGCCACGTGCAAGGAGCACAGACAACCTGCAGCATCTGGGACAGAGAGGACCAAGGACCCTTCTCTGATCCTCCGAAAGGAGCCAGTGCTGCCGACAGCATGACATTAGCCCAAGGGCACCGCATTTGAACTTCTTACTTCTAGAACTTTAAGGTAAGAAATCTGTGTCATTTTAAGCCACTATTTTGTGATTATTTATTGTTGCAGCCATAGGAAACTACTGCAAGGACTATTACTGGCCATTGCAATGACTGGTAATAATGGCTTTATTGGCCCAACTCAGCAGAATTTGAACAAAAACGTACTGACACAGAAAGATTTCAGTTCATTCAATGTGCACCATTCATCTGTTGGGTCTCACTGAACTGCTCAAATAGAACCCGAAAGTATGCAATAAAGTCCAATTTATCATTTTATTTTCTCTCAATTCTAAAGCATATTTCACCTAACCCAAGGTCATACAGATTTTCTCCCTTTTCCCTCTAAGAAATTTATAGTTTTATCTTCTATATTCAGGTCTATGATCACCTGTGTGGGTAAATTGGGGGTATGGTGTGAGGTGAGAGTTCAATTAATCTCCTCGTGTGTAGATATCTAATTGTCTGGCACCATTTGTTAACGAGATCATCCATTCCCCTAAGGAACTGCTGTACCTTCACAGTCAGGTTTGAAATCGGGAAGTGAAAGTCCTCCAACTTCATACTTTTCAAAATTGTTTTGCCTCATCCTTTGCATTTCCATATACATTTTAGTATTGGCTTCTCAGTTTCTGCTGGCATTTTACAAAGTTTTATGTTAATCAATTTAGGAAGGAATGTCTCCTATTTCTTAAACCTGGCTTGCCCTGGATCAAATGTACTCAGCCAACTAATTAATACTTGGCCCCTCTTGGGTCTTGTGATTGGTAGGACAATGATATAAAACCTTTTCCTGGAAGCAAGCTTCATCTGTCATTACTGATTCACCCTGCTTCAGCACCCTACCATTTCTCAGGGTTAGCTATCCATTTTGTCTCTTTTTCCTTTTTTATTTCCAGCTAGTACCTTTCCCATGTCCACTTAGCATCGTCCACTTTTGAGGTGGCTGGCTTCGTTTCCACACCGCCATTCTCTCATTTTGGTCTGGTGCCCCATTCACTTTTGGACTCTCCATTCTGCTTTCCTCTTCCAAGAGATTGGCATGGTTCCGAGTCCTGTGACCCAGAGTTCCTTCATTAAACTGTAAGCCTTTTCCTCTGCCCAGTCGCATCCAGAGGGCAAATGAGGAAATTGTGGAACAGTAGATCAGATTTCAGAAGATGTGGCTTCTCTTACTGACCATGTCTTGTACCAACCGTGTGTGATCAGGGGCTGGTTACTAATTCCTTATATCAGCTTCCTCAGCTGGAAACTGGAGATATTGATAACTTTCCCACCAACCTCAAATAGTTGTTTGAGAGTCAAACTACATAATATAGAAGAAAGTTCACTAAAAGCAGGAGAATGCATTAGTTTAAGATAGTATATTCATTAACCATTTAAAACATAATTTTCTCCTCAACTAGATCATGACAGTGTATTTCTATAGCATCTAACAAATACATCTACACACTTCATGAAGCCTGCATTTTTGTGGTATTATGAGGTGCATAGAAAGGGCTTTATAAATATTTTAGTTAAAAGAATAAAATCTTTGAAGTAGTTAGAAATAATAATTTGGACCTGGAACAGGACTGTGTAACTTGGATGAGCCCACACATGTGTCAGTGTGTATGTGGGACAGAGGCAGAGATATAGAAAGAACAGGAGACAGAGAGGATACTTCTTTTAGTTAACATCTTAAGAGACTCTAGCACCTTTGTGAGGCCAACCCTGGTATACCGAGTCTTGAAAATAAGCACACAAAAACTGAAGTTTGTGCTCAGAGAGAGAGCCACATATTGAAACTCCATGTCAGGAGTCTACAGTGAAAGATGATCATGAGCCCCAACCACACCCACATCAAAAAAAGCATGTTTTTTTCCATGAAAACAAAAAAGAACAGTTCTTTGCTTTCACTTCATAGGCCCTTAAAAGCATACAAGGTTATGAGACCTGGGAGAAAGCTATAGCAAGGCTTCAGTTCTAATCCAAATCTCAGAATCCAGGTCTTGTATACACTTGTGAATTTGCCCTTCTCAATGTACGATGCAGAAGACTGAGCCTTAAGGCAGACATTTATAGATTCCATAAATAGACCACTCTTATCAATCAATTCCTTATTCATGAAGTATGTAATCTATGTGAGTTCTCAAGAATTCAAACACTCACTTATCTTTCAAAGCAAAGAATTACAAATTCAGAACACTTGTGCTCAGATAGAAGAATTTATGGCTATATTTTCTTCCACCCAGCTCTCACATATTTGATCCTCACCAAAGGATGTATTCTGTCGTACAACGTAAGCTTGTGCAGGTCATTAGTTTCCTCATGCACCCCCTCGTTGGTCTCTTCTGAGCTGAGTGGTTGCCCACCAAAGCAGTTGGGCCAAACTTTTCTGGGAATATTGATAAAATTATTCATTAGCTAATGGATTCTTAAACAATTGGATTGAATTTCCCTTTCTCCAATCCAAGTACTAAAACAGCAAATTTTTTTTCACATATTTTTTCTGAGATCCCGTGTCTCAAGTCTAAATGGAATACTAAACTTCCTGTCAACATGGCTATTGCTCAAATTCATCTTTGTTCATTTAAGTCTTTGGTTCAATCAGAAATACACGCGAGTGTGCAGTAGGCATTGGTCTGCTTGGATATCGGGGGAAGAGAGAATGAGAGGACAGAAGAAAAAGATAACGAGAAAGTAGGAAGGGAGAGAGAGAGAGGGGAGGGGTGGAGGGGAGAGGAAAGAGAAAGGAGAGCACTTTCTACATTCTGGGCTTATCCAAACACTGTCTATATCAAGTTGTAGGATGTACCAATTTATATTTACCGACATGCTTTGCTCAGGAGGTTAGAGTCCCCTCTAGGGCTGAGAGCAATATTACATTCATATATAAAACAGGTAGAAGAAAACTTATACCATATGTTTGAACATATAAACAAATATTTTTCTATGTCTTCATCCCCCTTTCTGAAAAATTAAGCAAGACAGAAACATTTTTGAGCTATATAGCAATTGCACTTCAATCAAAAATTTGCCCCAGGAAGAAGGTCCACGGGCCCGCCTACTCTTTCAGCACGTCCAACAACTTAATGTTAACAGACTCAAAGACACAGAAGACAGTGGTGCTTGCCAGTGGGGAGAGGAGTTGTGGGGTTGGGCGGAAAATGTGAAGGAATGAACAAAAACAAACCACTAGTTACAAAACAGTCAGGGGAATGAATAGTACAGCATAGAACAGAGTCCATAACATCGCAATAACTAGGCATGCTGACAGGTGGGTACTGGAAATACCTGGGGTAACACATTGTAAGGTATGTGATTGTCTAACCACTATGCTGAACGCCTGAAACCAATACAAAATAATATTGAAGGCAAACAGCAATTGAAAAATAAAATTTAAAAAAAATGTATGATTCATCTCGGATTCCTGAGGGGAATGTTCAGGAAAAATAATTTTCTTCTAAGAATAAAGCAGGTAGCATGGAAAGATGAGCATTTCTTTTTCTCCCTAGGGAGCCCCGGCGTGGGAGTGGAAGGGGGAAGAACGCGAGTTAACTCGCATCTCACAAGTACACAGTGTGACTGCTCTGGGGCGGATGGAGCCCGACAGCTGTCAAAGGAGCTGTCCCTGCAGGACTCCTGCCGGCAGGGACCTGGAACCAGGCACTGGGAAGGGGAAGAAGCAGGGCTGATGGGAAAACCTTGTGCCTTCTAATACCAGCATTTAGGGCTCTCCATTCGCATAAGTGCTCCTTCAGTAACGCCCCATACATTTTGACATGTTCTGTTTTCATCTATTTTATTCAGAATATTTTATCATTCCCCTTGTGACTTTCTCATTTGTGCTATTTAGAAAAACGTTTTTTTTTTAATTTTCTAAATAGTTGGCATATTATGAACATCTTTCTGTTCCTGGTGTTTATGTCTAGTTTGACTTCCTTTTTGTTAAAGAACATAATTTGTGTGCTGCAGTTCTTTGAACTCTGTTGAGATTTGCAGCTCAGGCTGTGGTATACCTTTGTGGATGCGCCTGTGCACTTAAAAAGAAGGTACATTTCGCTCTGGTCCTCAAAGCTCTTTTCCACATTCTGAGAGACTGAATTTAGATGCGCTGCGGGTACAAAGTAATATATGCATATTACACATAGACACCTCCCAAGTCATAGGGTTTCACCCACAGACCGGATTTGCGTAGGAGGGACAAGTATTTCTGATAAAAGGTTCCACCTGAGGACCATGTCGCCAGCCTCATGAAAGTCAAGTCTTGGGTGCAGTGGCTGTGCCAAAGCATCTGACCCTCAGAATTATGTCCCGTACCCGACCATATTGCGGGCCCGCCCCCACCTTGTTCAGCAGGAATACTGAAATAACCCTCTCCAGATGGGATTTTTTGTGTGTTTGTACATACAGGCCTCCTAATTTCAGGGCCATTTTTAAAACATGACTTGTAATAAAAAATAATTGCTCAAAGCTTTCCTATTTTGGCAGAGATCAAAATAGTACCCTCCCTTTTCAGAGTGCTCTCCACACTGTCCCCGGTGTTTTTTGGTAATTTTAACTTTTTTATTATTGACACTATCACAGATGTTCCCTATTCCCACCCTTTTTCCTCCTGCCCCTCCTGATGGCCTTCACTGCACTGTTGTCTGAGTTCATGGGCTTTGCCTATATGTACGTATGTTCTCTGGCTAACGTCTTCCAGTCCCCCCTCCCTCCCCATCTGAGACCTGTCAGTCTGTCCATTGATCCATGCCTCTGGTTTTATTTTGTTCCTCAGTTTATTTCGTTCATTCGATCCCTGGTTCTTTTTGAAAGTACCGTTCTGATTATGGCACTCCTCTGCTGAAAAAGCCCAAAAGGCTGTGTGCTGAAGGGCTGTCCAACTCCTATTGGTAGTCAAGGTCTTTTATAATCTGCATCCACACTACTTTTCCAACTTTTTCCTCAACAACACCCTCTGTGTGCCCCAAACAATGCCATTTCCCAAACATTCCATTTACTGTCGTTTCAAATATCAGAACCTTTGATCCTGCTATTGTTCCAATGTACAATAGACTCTCTGTTCTTATCCTCAACCCTACCTCGCCTTCAGGTCTCCGGTAAGTTTCATATCCTCTACAGGGCCTTCTGTGACCCTTGGTGCTTCCAGTCAGAGCGACTTTCTGTCCCCTTGGAGTCCCCATGGCTTGGTGCTCATGCCCTTGTTTGATATATTTATCATAATCTAACATATTATAATTGACTCCATCCTGTTTTTCCCACGAGTTTAGGAGCTTCTTGTGCACGAAAATATTGGTTTATTCATGCTGGTACCTTGTTTCCTAGCCCAGAAACTCTAGTCAACAAAGAACAACCATTTTCACTTCATTTTCACCAACTTTTGATTACTATGCTACTCATAAGATTTTCAAAGCCAACAGGATAAAAGTTCTGAGATGAAATTTGATCCTTAACTGGTTTTACTTTAATGGAATCTCCTTATTTTTAAAGAGGTATAAACACTGTTGGCCGCTCACAGAATTTAGGTTTAGAGTAGCTCTCTTACCTTCCATTTAATTTCTCCATCCAACATTAAGAATTTGTTTACAGTTTAGAGAAAAGGCACTGGAGGGTCAAAAGAAACATTCCAAATGCAATATTTTACTGCAAGAAATACTGGCTTAAATCAAGGAGAGATAAACATACTTAACAGCCACCCCGGTGTTTAGGCCAGTTAAAGTAAAACTTAATCAACAGGCCAGGAGACAGCTCAATGACTCATGAATATTAAACATGAATTTCATTAAGCCTAACAACATTTGAAAAATGCTGCCACAGTTGAGGCATACTCGTGGAAGTGATCCATAATATCCAACAGCCAACCATCAGCTGGATCGCCAATAGAAGTCACGTGTCCGAACGCTAATGCAGATCACACTAGAATTAGGAATCATGGATGGAGCCACGTAGGTAACTAGTATGTGTAATCTGGTGCATGGCTTACATCATCATTTTGCCAGGGAATTGGCTTCTGAGTCTAGACAAATATGGAATAATATCGTAAGAACGATGCTGTGATGGTAGTAACAACAGCAAAAGAAGAACAGTTTGAGGACCCGAGACATTACCCTAACTTTCCCAAAGGCTTTAATGTGGGGTCAGGGAACGAGAAAGGGGGAAGGGGAAGCATGTTTCTTCACCCAGTTGTCACTGCATCAAATGTGATACACATCACTGGGCTTGGTTTGCTTCTCTCCGTGTTCAGGAGACAGGCCATCCAGCGGTGCTGGGAGTCGGGTGTTTGAGACCTCTGTGGCGGCTTTCCTACTCGTGATCTTTACACTGATCTCCTTTTTTAGAAAAAATGTATTTTTATCTTGATCTCTAAAACTTTCACTCTGATATACTAAGATTTCTGAGTCACCACCCCATTGAGTTTTCTCCTGCCTATCTGAACTGGCTCCTGCAGACCAGCCTTAGTAAGGAGGTGATGTGGCTAAAACAGAGATCACCCACCCACCAGGGATTACCTGTCTGGTCATTCAGTTGACCCCTCCCTCAGTCACTCTTCCACATTCTCCCTTAGGTGATCGGAGTGAGATGGTCAGTAGACAAGGACAGCCCACCGTGAGGGGAGGGCAGGCTTTGGTGATGGGAAGGGCAGATGAGGAGAGCAGGGCCAGTGAGGGAGATAAGTTGGGAACGGAAGGAATTGGTGCCCTGGTTACATGAGGGGAGACCCCCCAAATGGAATTTATTTGTTAAAAATTGTGTATTTATTCTCACATGTTGAAACTTCAGTCACCTTCAAAGTCCTCTCCACTGGATGCAACACACTAATTGAGACTTTTTTCCACTGCTCAGAACCGTTATTGAACATGTCGATTTTGATGCCTTTTAGTGCTTTTGCTGTTTTTTGTTTCACCTCTTCCACATCAGCAAAACATTTCCCTTTGAGGACTTTTTTTCAATCAGGGAAACAAAAAAAGGCACTTAGGGTGAGATCAGGTGAATAGGGAGGGTGAGGCATGGGGGCCATGCCATTTTTGGTCAAAAACTGCTGAACACTCAGTGTGGTATGGCAGGTGTGCTTGTAAATCTCCCATCATGAAAGGGGCAAACATGTTGAAAGAGTCTCTTAAAAACACTCACCAAAGCCCAGCGCAGCCTCTCACAGCAACGCCAGCTGGTGCACTGATACAGATGGGCTCCTAGACCATTCACCGAGTCGGGGAGGCCTGGACTACAAGGGGCCGCCCTTCAGAAGATAATTCCAGATTTTGGGGGGGTCCCTCTCTCATATCTTTGTGTTTTTCTTGTTTGAGGATTGCCTTCAAAAACCTTGATAAATCTTTTTAGTTCTGCCTGATGTTTAGACCCAGACGCTGGATTTCATCCTTCTAGCACCCATCTATACCGATTCACTAGCAGACTTTACACGTTTTATTTAATGGTGAATCAAGCTGAAGCTCTTTGAGTAACCTTCAAACTGCTGTGTGGTAAAGAATTGCAATAAGATAGAATATTTAAAATAGTGGGGAAATGTTAGTAACAATAATAAAGCCGTTTTTGTTTATACTATCAAGGCTGACCAAGTGGTGGTTGTTGAGAGGGGCAAAAGGAATCCACTCTGGTCATTGGGGTATTTCCAAGTGAGATACTTTCCTAGTGTCTCTTACTGTTTCCAATTCTGATAATGATGACTTATGAAGACCTTCTGATGTATGTAATTGAAGGCCAAACAAATGTAAGCAGAAAAAAAAATTTTTTTTTGGAAGGACACTGGGCTTCTTGAAGAGAGCCACTCCCTGGAGCATTGTGGGAAACAGTAAAACCCTCCAATCTTGGCTTCTCAGATCTGCTCCCTTCTGTCCGGTCAGGCTCGGATTCTCGAAGCCTAGATCCCCCATCTGCTTCCCAGTCTTGGTGGTTCCAAGTGGCTGCTGTTTACCACACTCAAGTTCAGTCGTTAGGCCTAGCCTCCCCGAAGGAAGCTTCCCTCTTCCTGTCTCTCTCCCTCTTCCTTTCCCTTTCCCACTCCCCCTCTCCTTCCACTTCCACAATTAACCACAAACACCAAGAAAAGGGTGGAGTAAATAGACTTTTCCAAATAAGTTTGGATATAGTACATTTTAAATTAAATCTTTCCAGGTGAAGTAGCTATTTCCTAAGAATAAGATGCCATTTAAAATACTCAAACCACAGACTTCTTTATTGGATTGTGCCATGATTACAGACATGAACATCGCCAAGTACCCCGCTGAGTAAGGTACCTACCAAACAACGTAGCCGGTATTTTGATATAGCATACTCATCTGAGAGAAGCTGCTTGGGATTTGTGACTTGAAATGATCTTCAAAGGAGCCAGAAAAATTCTCATTGAACATTATTATTATTTATATCTTTAGAGATAGCAATCTGACCCATTGGGCAGGAGATTCTCTGTGCCTTAGGAAGGTATTACTGCCCTCCCTAGAGAGAGTGAATGAGTTAAGTACTCTTTAACATTCATTTCACTTTTAGAAATCCAAAATAACTCATTTAATACTCAGTAGGTTTATTTTTATATGTGAATTACAGGTAATATTACCTCAAAGACATTCTCTTAATTTAAAATGAAAATCTAAAATTAAACTCTTCTGTTAGGGAGAAAAATGTAGCAGCACCTGAAAAAGAAACAGTTGGTGATTGAATTCTCATCATAAACTTATGTGGACTTCTTTGAAAGAAGTGTCACATTAAAGATGCAAGAAAAAACACATGTTTTGCAAACTTAGTGATACCCGTAAGTAATTTGGGGTTATAACCACTTTCCTTTCGAGATCCTAAAATCCTCAACCTTGAGCATGCTTAATGTTATTAGAGGTAGTACATGTCAAGTATCTCAATATTTTTCTGGGTGTGGTAGTACTTTTTAGTTTAAAAAAACACACATAGACAATACATCAGTTGACTTCCATTTAGTTTCTTCTGTTTTGCCTGAAAACTGGAGGAACTTTAAAGTCAGGCTCAGTATTCGAGTTCCTTGCCTGAAGAGGCCCTTGGGATGACAGTGCCAGTTTAATGTTGATTCACAGGGCGCTTGTAGTGGCTTCTCTGCGGAGTGTCAGAGCCTCTGAGCTCTGATCTGAAGGTGACCAAATGCATGTTAGAAGGAGACACTGCAGTGTTTTAACTAATTCTGACTCAAATGATGACTTACAGCCTGACAAGGAGATTCTTGAAATGTTTCTTATTCCATCTATGTGACAATAACTATTATATGTGGTTTTCTCCCTAAGCACTTGGCTGACTTACTAAAAGAATGTTAAGTTCATACTGACGCCATGGCTACCTGAGATAACTGCACTTAGGAGGAAGATAGACAGGGATAGGCCAGGGAAAATCTCTTGTCAGTGTTAGGCTAAGGGGTCTGCATCAGATCTGTTCCAGGCTGACTTACTGGACACTGCGATGGTTTGGTCAAGTACATCTAGAAAGACATGTTGCCTTCCAAAGGTGCATGCACCGTTCATGTCTCACTATGTAACTCTTTGCTTCATAAAAATGGCTTAAACTTCAACTCAGATCTGGATAGGCATCTTCGTTTTTTATGTAAGGGAGCTCTGACACAGAAACACACAGATGTCAGGGCTGCCCATGAGGGGCAGGAGCAACCTAACCAAGGTCAGCACGTAATTAACATTTTCTAACGCTCACTGGGTGTCCTTTCAGCACGAGCGGGATGGCTTTTTGTACAAAGGGGAACGGCAAGGATATGAAGAGCAGTTCACTGATATTGCACATCAACATCAGTTCAGGGATGGGTACTGATACAGGGGACCAGGCTATCAGCAGATATACCCAACGGCATCCGTTCTAGCTATATGTGGTTGAGAAAGACTCAGCCCACAGCTAGGTGTCTTAGTTGTTTGGAAACTTTTGAATTATGAGACCCTCTTTTCAAAATTGAAACTATGGATTTTTCTGAAAATTAGAATTTTATATTTGTAACCCCTCCCCCCATTTTTGAGAATTACAGATCCATATTAGATTTAGATTTAACATACGTGTCAAGTGCATATTATGTGATAGGCATGGTGCTGAATAAACAGTCTTGTTGCTCTCCAGATGTGTATAGACTAAAATATGACTTTAATGGGATTAATTTGCATTTTACTAATCACAACATCAGACAGGGGCCTAGACGTATGAGATTACTTCCTGCCTAAAAAGGTCATGGTTGACGTATGTCATTGGCCGACCCTTGCACCAAGTGGTGTCCCATTCCTCTTCCTTCTACCTAAACCCTGCAGCCACCAGGTTCACAGCCAGTGGCCCGAGCTCCCTCCCTGCTCCCCGGGAGAACAACCCCACCTCCTTGTCAGAGACAATGAAGTAGTGTTTTCAAAAGCAGACTCGAGATTTCAAGTTCTGATTCTGGCCTCAACATTGCTTTGGCTATTCATGCTCTTCGTGGTTTCATACAGTTTTAACATTGCTTTTTACTTTTTCTGTGGAAAAATGCTAGTACATTTTAATAGGGATTACATTGAATCTCGAAATTACTTTGGGATGTATAGATACATTAACAATATCAATTCTTTCAGTCCATAAACATGGAATATCTTTCCATTTATTTATGTATAATTCTTTTAAAATGTAATATAGTTTTTAGGGTATAGATCTTTTACTTCCTTGGTAAAGTTAATTCTTATTTTTTTGATGCTATGGCAAATGGGATTTAAAAAAATTTCTCTTTCTGATACTTTGTTGTTAGTGCAGAGTGGATGGTTTTTTTTTTGTATTTTGATTTTGTATTCTACAACTTTACTAAATTATTTATTAGTTCTAACAGTTTTTTGTGGAGTCTTCAGCGTTTTCTGTATATAATATCATGCCTTGCAAACAGACACCTTTCTTCTTTGTTTCTAATTTTTAAGTTCTTTATTTTTTTTCCTGACTGATTGCTCTGGCCAGAACTCCCAATAGAACTAGTGAGAGTGGGCCCCCTTATCTTGTCCCTGATCTTGGAAGAAAATCTTTCCAGCTTTTCGCTGTTAGGTGTTTTGTTAGTTCTTTGTCATATACAATTTTTATTATGTTTAAGTACATCCCCTCTAAAACACAAATATTGTGGAGACTTTTTAATGATAAGAGGATGTTGAACTTTGTCCAATGCTTTTTCTGCATTTACTGAGATGATCACATATTACCCTTCATTTTGCTAATGGGGTGTATCACACTAATTGATTTTCAAATGTTGAATCATCCTTGCATCCCAGGAATAAGTACCACTTGCTTAGAGTGTACAATCCTTTTAATGTGAATTCAGCTTGCTAATATTTTTTTGAGGATTCTTACATTTATGTTCATCAGGGTTATGGGCCTGCAATCTCCTTTTCATGTAACGTTCTTTTTTGGCTTTGGTATCAGAATAATTCTGGCCTTTATGGAATGAGTTTGGAAGAGTTCCCTCCTCTTCTATTTGTTTGGAAGAGTCCGAGTTAATAAGAATCTTATGATTTTTAATATTTCTTTGTTATCAAGAGCTACTGTTTCTTTCTCTAAGACTAAATAAATGAAAGGTTGTAATGCCACCTTTCATTTATTTGAGTCATTTTTTTCTTAGTTATTCTAATTAAAGATTACTGATGTTGTTTTGTCTTTTTAAAAAAAATCAGTTCTAGTTTTATTGCCTCACTCTTAAAGAAAAACAAACAAAAAACCCAAACTCACAGTGGCCCTCCTGGATAGTCCAAGATAATCTCCCTCTCTCAAGATCCTTAACTTAATCACATCTGCAAGTTTCTTTTACCACGTTAAATAAAAAAATTCATGGGTTCTGGAGGTTAGAATTTGGACTTTTTTCGGAGGTGAGGCTTTTTCAGCCTATAGTAAGAGGTCACAGAAGTCAAGAGAGAGAAAGAGCCATGTGGTGACAGGAAGTGCTGCCCGGGGCTTAATGTAGTGACCCCCCCACCCACTTTTTGTATCATGGTCCAAAGATTCCCAGGCTGCCCCAAGTCTCATCCACCAGATCAGTCACCTGGCCCGAGGGACAAATCCAGGTGGTGGTGGAGCAAAGGTCTGTAAGAGTGGCCATCAACTGCCGCCCCCCGAGTACAGAGGCATATGTCATCTCAGGGAGAGGTCATGGTTAGAGAAGCCCCCCTAGGAGAATGAGGGATGAAGTTGCTGAAAACTACGGTTGCCGTCTTCTTAGTTCTCTCTCGAGCCAACACCGAACACGGACGGACACATAAACACAAGAAAGAGACATTGAATCCCAGACCCCTTCCCACTTCATCATCTTTCTGTCTTCCCCTTTCTCACCAGAACCTTTTCCTTTCTCTTCATCTCAAATCTCAGAGGGAAAAATAGAACAAATAAGGGGAAAAACAGCTACAGACAGCAAAGCAAATAACAAGGAAGCAGAGAGGAGAAGGAACATGGAGGAGTGAAAAGAGGAGCCGTTTAGGGCTAAGGGGAGGAAGAAGTGAATT
Source organism: Macrotus californicus (assembly GCA_007922815.1). Lineage (NCBI taxonomy): Eukaryota > Metazoa > Chordata > Mammalia > Chiroptera > Phyllostomidae > Macrotus > Macrotus californicus. The sequence continues at coordinate 27,899 of VMDR010007258.1, read as the reverse complement.
CTCACTCCTGGGGGCGGGGGGACACTCCGGTCCCCAGGGCACCGCTGTCCAATAGCAGTACACTGTGAGCTGCAGATGCAAGCTATGCCTAGCATTTTAAGTTTTCTAGCAGTCACATTAAAAAAGTAAGAAGAAACCCATTACGGTATATTCAACATGTCGCTTTAATAAGCAATTGATATAAATGCTGCTAATGAGATATTTCACATTATTTTCCCTGTGTTAACTACTTAGGATTTGGTGTATGTTTTACATTTGCAGCACATCTCGGTGGGTTTAGCCACATTTCAAAGGCCACGCATGACTAGTGACTACTGTATTGTACAATGTAGCTGCAGGAGATTCCACTTCTCTTTTCATTCAACATTTTTGGGAGATGAATCAGTTCCTCAGAACAGGTAGTAGGCAGGGCAGGCAGTTAAGGACTGAGGAAGGACGTTTGACTAAGAGAGTCGGAGGAAAGGGAAGGAGCTTCTCATCCGACCCCCTCCCTCCACAGCCTGCTGGGCAGCGGGTCTCTGTTTCCTGCAAAGGAAACCGATCCTTGAATTTTACATTTCTCACAGTGAAATCGGCAGAATTGAGGACAGATTCTAGAAGGCGTCTGTACTTTCTGGAGACCGACGCTGCGCTAGGGGGATCTGTGTATGGTGGTGTCTTGTTAAAGGTGATGCTATTGTTAGCACCTCTGCGAGTTTCAATAGTTGATATTGGTTATGTGACTTCATGTTGACTAAAGATCGAAGAAAAGAACCTGAATGTGTTGCTATGGCAATGGATTCTCGGGAACAGAAGAAAAGACATAGCTTTTCTTTTCCTCGCTCTCACACTACTATATTCACATTTGCTGTGTGTTCGCCTTGTTTGACCTCGCCTTGCTTGCCCTGTTTATTTACTGGTCTTGGCATGGAACTTTAATTGTGATGTAGCTGGCTGTCCGCGTATCAAAGAGATACAGGAACAGACCCCAGGACAGTCAGCCAGAAAAGACTTTCTTAGTGCTGCTCACGAAAGCAAAGTGAAGGTGCCCAGCAATTATCTGCTGAGTAAAATCAATGTAGACAGTGAAACCAGATTACTCACTTCTCAACCTCCAGTCTTCTCTTTCCATTGCAGGCCCAGGTTACCAGTGAGGGCTGCAAAGCCTTCACTTGGCACCGCTCCTGTAGGGGCCGGGCCGGCCTGGCTGGCGCAGAGGGCCCGACCCCGCTCCCTCCACCACGCCCCGCACCTCGGTGTCAGAACCAAACGGCTGTTTCTCAGGCTAGTCGGCCACCGCGCAGCATTTTGTTTGCGAACTAGTTAAGGCTTACAGAAGTCATTATTAAACACGTTTTATGTTAGATCCAAGTCATATTTGTATATGTAACAAACGATTATTTTATATATTAAAAACACTTATCAATCAAGAAAAGATCAAGAACTCCAAATCCCCTAGGGTTTCACTTGTATGTGAAATGTGAAGAATATAAATGAAACGGAAAGACGCATAGATCCAGAGAGCAGACGGGTGGTTGCCACAGGTCGGGGTTTGGGGGGCTGGGTGGAAAAGGTGAAGGGATTGAGAAGTATGGATTGGTTGTTACAAAATACTCCCGGGGATGCAAAGTACAGCATAGGGAATATAGTCAGTAATATTGTAATAACTACGTGTAATGCCAGGTGAGTACTGGAAATATCGGGGGAATAGTTTGCAAAGAATATTATTGACTAACCACTATGCTGTACACCTAAAACGAATACAAACTAATATTAAATGCAAACTATAATTGAAAATTTTGTTTTAATTAAAAAATGTTTCAAAAAAATAAGACCAGAAACTCAATAGAAAATTGGGTTGTCTACCATTTCCCAGTTTAACCTTTTTTGGTCCATCTAAATATATTTCAAATGACAGTACAATAAAAATGTAAAAAACAGAGATCCCTTTGGCTACCATTTCAGAATATTTTAATAAAGACCACTACTCAAAAATAATGACTTGTGGGGGTGGACATTTTTATAAAAATTAATAAACGTTGGGAATTTCACAGCTGAATTGACATAGTATGAAAATTATGGATGAACTAATTATATGTGAAATTCATCCATGAACTAAAGAAGTCATTTATAACGAGCAATAATTCTGAGAACTTAAACACCTTACACAATCACTTTTCCCCTTCTTCATCCCCAACTGTTAAATTGGCAGAAATTTTAGGAAAACTTTTAGACTTCCAGGAGGTTGAAATTGGGTATTTAGGAAACTTTATTTAGTTCTTAAGAGGCACGGTGATCCCAAAGAATAAAGCACTAAACTGGATAGCAGGAAACCTAGACTGAGAATCTACCTGTGACAGCTGATGCAGCACTCGGACCCAAGATGACAGGACAATCAGACTCTCCTCATCTCTCCAGTATCGAACGCAGGCCCTGGCACAGAGAAACGATCGATTTTATTCCTTCCTTTCTCTTTCTCATTCTGCTAATGGTTCTGTTTATGTGTCAGTCTCACCAAACTGTGAGCAGAAGCCAATGTTCAGTTCCATCTGGTTCCACTGCCCCAATGATGGAAGGGGGGCTGGGCGGGAAGAATTCACATGATTTAAACAAGCGGAAGTATAGTTTCCCTCCCAGGTTAAAAAATGTCCCAATTTGAGAAGTCCTGGGCTACGATGGCAGCCCCATTGCTGTCATCAGGGACCCAGGTTCTCATCACGGTGCCTGTCATCCTACACGAGTCTGTCATTCTCAGGTCTCTGGGTGGTTCCAGATGGCTTCGGGAGCTCCAGCTACCAAATTCAGCGTGCTCGTAATTGTGAGTGGAGGAAGATGGGCACAAAAGAGTGTACTATATTCTACACAGTAGTTTTCAATTTGTTGTCTCTCAGCTACAAAACTACTCGTTTTTTCCCTTCTTGCTTTGTGATCCTGGTACTTGACCCTATAAACATTTTTTGCCAGTTTATTCAATGAGACTTGTCAATCAATGGTTTTTCAGGAACATTGCCAACCTGGAGCAGGAAGAAGAGGTCCCCTTTCTGGTTCTAAATGATTGTTTTTGGTGAGCATGCCAGTTGTCAGACTGGCCCTGCTTACGTAGGCATTACGCACAGACCCACGCAGGCCTGTGTCACCTGAGTGATTTGTCCACCAGCAGGCAGGTCACATCTGTGGGCCAGCTGCAGCCCATAATTTACAGCAAGTTTCTTGGTCCCCAGAGGGCTGCCTGTTTCCACGAGACCTATGCCCTCTCCAAGCAGGGGTGTGGTTGGCGCTTTAAGTAAATTCCTAGTGGCCTCCCTGATCATGTGACACCCGAGAGGCAGTAGCTACTTCTGTACTCCTCATCCAGGTTCCCGGTCAACTCTCTTTTGCTGGTTAACAGTTCTTTCTATTAAATTTTCCCTGCTGAAATTACTGATGTCATTTCTGTCTCCTGATAGAACTCTGTCTGATTGACTAAGTGATTCCACTTACACAAAGTTCAAAATCAGGCAAAATTAATCGATGATGGCAGTGGTTCTCTCTGGGAAGATTTTTGACTGAGATGGTCATAGGGAAGCATCCTGGGGTGCTAGGAATATTTTGTATTTCAATCTGGGAAATGGTTTTTTGAGTATATGTACATATAAAAGTCCATTGACTTACATGATTAAGATTTGTACATTTTACTCCATGTAAATTTTTCCTCAATCATGATAGTGAGGAGAAAAATCTAGGTTGCAAACCTCAGGCTAAAGAAATGGATAAAGAGCCCTGGCTGGTGTGGCTCAGTGGATTGAGTGCCAGCCTGCGAGCCGAAACCAGTCACTGATTTGATTCCCAGTCAGGGCACATGCCTGGGTTGTGAGCCAGGTCCCCAGTTGGGGACGTGTGAGAGGCAACTGATCAATGTATCTCTCACACATTGATATTTCTCTCCCTCCATCCCCCTCTCTCTAAAAGTAAATAAATAAAATCTTATTTTAAAAAAAAAATGGATAAAGAGAGAGTCCTTTGTAACTGAACCAACCTGCTTTAAGTAGTTCCCAGTCACCCCACACTGTGCAAAACTACATGGCCATAACTAGCTGCAAGATGTGCCTAGCTCAAAGTCAGGGTTCTGTCGGCCAAGGAAGAAGGAGAGTGGATCCTGGCACCGTCAGCTAGTAACCTTCGCCACTGCAGGTGCTGTATTAAATTTACTAAGTATTTACTCAGCAATTGCCAGAGTGGTGAGCCCTGAAGACACAGCTATAAACAGACTGCCCATCCCTCAGGAGGCTTTCATTCTACTACTCCACTCTCAGTAGACCCAAAAAGTGTTTGTTGAATGACTATGTGAGTAACAGGAAAATGAATGGAAAAGTTAATGAGGGAATAAATAATACTTGTTTCAATGGGCATAAATGACTGAAGGAACTGCAACCTCAGCTATAATTTTGAGAAGAATATCTGCCCCAGTAGGAAGAAATGAGCTGTCTTTGAAAGGTTGGTAGGGCTTGTGTATCCTATGAGAAAAGCTTTAGAGAACTATAAATCTCCCCACAGAAGTGACTTCTCTGTAGAGGTGAGAGGGGAAGTCCTTCCACTGGGAGGACAGATCAGTGTGTCACTTTGACTGAAGCCCATTTGTCCCTTCCATATCTCCCAGACATATGGTTTTTAAATATAATGATTTAAAAAGCTTCAACGAAAAAGCACAATAACCAAATTCTAGGAACACACATGCTGCCCGAGAAAGATAAGGAAGCATTTATAAACCAGAGGCTCGTCAGGGAATAGTTTGCCTGAATGAGGCCTCTGAGCCCCAAGCTCGGGTTGAGCCGCAGAAGGGCCTCCTGGGACCCTTGCTGGGCTCTTATCACTGGGAAGCACACCCACAAAACTCCTTCAATTTAGAGAACGGGCTCTGATGGGACCTGCTCCTGCCTTCACAGGGAGACATGAGGACCACGACCGTGGGCTCAGGGATATCACTGGAGAGGGCAAAGTGGGGTCAGCAATTCACGGGAAGAATGTTCACCAGACAATGGGAAAAGAGGGAAGGAACCAGAGTCCTAATTGGCATTTCAAACATCAAGGGCGCACAAATTGAGGGAAAGGCCTGGGTGATGGGCGTATTGAAGGTGTTAGGATGGGGAGATACAATAACCCTGAAATCCTGTATGGGGATGCTGTTTACAAATCAGACAGAGGGTTTAATTTAAAAATAGCCCCGGAAGACAGGCCTGCTGCTCTGTCATTGTAGAGCTATGAGCAACACTTTTCTAATCTTGAGTTTTATTGACCAAAAAATGGAAGTTCATAACACATAACATGAGTGGCCACCCAAAAAAAATAAACTTACTTGGAGGATAATTAAACTGTGTCTGCCAGATAGGTTCTTATCTTTCAAAAAAAGTATACAAATGAATAAGAATCATGAATTTTATTACCATGTCCTCTCTCAAAATCAGAAGTCCTAGTAGGCACTAGCTATTTAACAGGTGCCTTGCATGTAATTGTTATTCAAACCAGACCGTCCGTGTGTGTAGTTGACTCCTTTTACAATGAAATAGAATTGTCCCTACGGTGACGCCCACCTGCAGCGGGGGTTGGGAGGGGGGGGCGCGGTGCTGTAAAGCACACTGACTTAGGCCTCTGCGAATTTAATTTTTCACTTGTTTACGCATACCCTGGCTAATTCTTTAAAAAAGAATGTGAAGTAACTTGCAGCAGAAAGGCTACAACATGATAAAATATAAACGAAAAAGGAACGAAATAGCAGCAGGGCAAAGATGCATCAGAAGAGTGGGTCACGACACGGAGAAAAATAAAATGAATGCATCCCCTATGGGACTACACCATTGATGTGATTTATCTCTGAATTTGTATCTGAACTTTCCCAGAACAAAGACTAAAGGGAGAGGGGGACAGCAGTGTGGCTTTCCTTATCTAAAGGGGAAAATAAAACCCAACTCTTTCCTCAGAAGCGTGAGGAGTCCAGTGGTCTGAATTATACAATGAGTTATATAGTCTTAGGTAAGCTGGCCAACATTTCTGGGAAACTCTGGTTTTTAAAAAATGAGGAGCTAGAGGACCTGACCAGGTCATTCAGTTCTAGCTAATGATGTGAGTAGAAGTGATACATGTCCTTTTCAGAGCAAATCTTCAGTCATCCACTCTGCCTTCTCCTGCCACCAGCTGCAAGGGACTTCCCTGTGTTTCCCCGGTTGGGGTACAGATTTAGCGAGCAGACTCTGAGCTGGGTATTTACCAGGGACTGTCTGTGGGGTGAGGGGGAGCAGGAGTGGGCAGAGGAATGAGCTGAGCTGTGAAGCAGGCCTGATGTCAGCCTTGGTGGAACCGTGAGATCACAGGCACTAACACAGCCAGCTAGCGTCAGCTCGAGTTGAACTGAAACAACTAGAGTGTCCACTTGAACAAGTCTCTGGAGTGGGCCACTCTAGAAAGCGACCCTGGCCAGGCAGCGCTCTCGAGCTGAGGCAATCCCTAATGAGGATGACATGTGATGACCCTTCCCACAGCCAGAGCAACAAGCCCTTCTTTGAAGGGGGATCTGCATGGTGCATCTCCGTACCCACCACACAGGTGCACCTCGAAGTCACAGGGACACATGGCTGAGCCCAGCAGCGTATTTCTGCCCTCTGCCCTGTTACACCAAACCACTTCGATTTCTAAGATATATATCTCTTTGAGCAGTGAGTATTGTGTCATTTGACACCTGCATATGTAGACATGCCTCACACTCGAGTCAGACGAAGTGCATGGTGTCTATGTACTAGAACGAATACTCGACGTCACTGAACTGAGAGTGGATGCAGAGTCTGGACACAGCTGTGAAGTTGACAGAATTTGTCATCGGGGCTTCCACTTCTGTTCTGTGACTTATTCACCTTCCCGTTCCCTCCACCAGCCACTTTCCAGTTCACTTCATAAACCCAGTGTGCCCCTTCAGGCTCCTCACATTTGCTGCCTTTTGAAAATCTTCTTTTATTATCTTTGTAAACGCAGCACTACATATCATAAGAGTTAGAGTGAGTTTTCCCCACAAGGGGAAGTACATATTTAACCGCAGAAATAGAGGGACGTAATAATTATGTGGAATTTCATGCATTCACTGGGGGAGGTGAAAGAAATTTGGGGGTTTTGGGGACACAACCAATCCACCAGGAGGGTACATATCTGTTTTTTGAGGTCAGTCCTCATTTCAACTGTATGACCCCAAGCCTGAGCCCTGTCTGGCCTTACGCTACACCAGACTGGGAATTAAAACTGTGGTCATCCATGAGACTCATTCATATTTATCTCTGAGTAATCTCATAGGAATTCTCAAGTAATCTTTCCAAGCTCTTCTGCTTCCATCCCCCCCCGTTGTGCCCAAGACTCTGCATGAAGCATGTCTTCCCTCTTCAGCCATAGTTACACCAAAGAGGCTGCTGCTCAGGGTTGGGATGTCATCTCCAAGAGCTGGGACAGATGTCACGCTGTCTTCTTTAACTCCCTTTGTCAGCACAAAAATATACTCTCTCTTTCACATTTCACTAAAAACTCTCATTCAAACTGACTTCTCACAGCAGCCTTGCTAGTTCACGTCCAAACACATCCAAACCCAAGCTTAGAGCTAAGTTGGGATTTCCTCTCCACATACAGAAAAGTCAGTTTAAGAATCAGGGTAGGAATGACAATGGCGCCATCTCTACAATAACAGCGAACATTTATTGAGACCTAACAATGTGCCATCCACTGCACTGAAAGCTTCTTAAGCATTTCTGATTTAACTGCTATCAGACCCTATGCAAAAGGTATTATTCTTTTTTATCATTAATAAAAGGTGAACGAAGGTGAGGAGAGTTAAGTAACAAGCCCAAGCTCACAAATCTAGGAATTCACTGAGCCCAGATAGGAACCCCAAAGCTTAAGTTTGCAACTACTGACTTCTGCAGATAATCACAAGGCATCGCCCTGCAAGTTAGCATACCCTGATTAGAGAACTTCAGTATGCTTTTCATTAGGTGTGATTAGACAGAATGTGGAGAGCTTGATTAACCCTTGATATTTTGTATTATCTTGAACAGATATAAAAAACGACCCTACGAAACCAAAGTCATAGGAATTCTATCAAAGGTAGAACATCCTTCTGGGTGAGCTGCTGTGTGATTAAATGCACCAGTATTCACCTGTTGTCTTCACAGAATCTGAACACATTTCAGACACAAAATCTCTTGAATTTCTGGGACATATTAATACAAACGACAAGTAACTGAGTAAAAAGGGGAATTCTGTTTCTGGGAGACACCAGGAAAAATAGCAGAGAGGGATTGGGTAACCAGAAAGGAGAAAGTCCAACATAAACTTTACTACTTAGTCAAAGGTAAGCCCCAATCCTGGACACATGTCAAGCGTCTCGTAGTGATCACCTCTTAGGAGCTTACCATATTCGATTCTCGTGCTATCTGCCGTCCCTCATTCCTCCATGCTATTTCACTGTCTCCCTCCCCAGCCCAACTCTATTAATATTCACAGGACTGGTTGGTGTTTGCTGCAGCAGGAAACAACCTCCCCAGACCAACGGCTTATAAAACAAGTATTTATTTCTTGTTCATATTACGTGAGGGTTGCTGGTTGGTCATAGTTTGGCTGGGCTTCATCTGTCTCCTCGTTTTGAGACCCATAGTGATTAGCTACCATCTGGCTGCTCTCATAGTAAGGACAGAAGCAAAAAAAAAAAAAATCATTTCATGATTTTGTGCACATTAATTAAAGCACATCAATTAAATCCATTGCTATGCCTGTTCAGATGTGGTATTCACTATGCCTGCTAACAATCCGTTGGCTTAAGTGCGGGAGTATACTTCATCTACCGTGGTGGTGGTGGTGGGCACGGTAGGGTACGGAAGGAATGAAGAATTGTGCGTGAATAATCAGCGCTCTACTGACTGGGTCCCCTGAGACTTCTCTGATTGCGCCTACCCAGGCACAGAATCTGCTCTTCTCAGTCCGACCCTCTCAGTGTGCTGTGTGCACTAGACTTCTGCCTTCGCTGCCTCTCCCTCTGCATCTGCGTGTTTTCCTGAAGCCAGCCTCTAACACCGCTCCCCTGCCTGATTGCAGGCACATATTTCCCTCTATATTGAATATCTCTACCTAAACACACTTCCAGTATCACAAACTCAATTTACGCAAAACTGGATTTAGTGTGTATCCTATTTCCTCAGTGTGTGCTTTCCTTGTATGCCCTGAGTGATCCCCTACAACACCTGGTCCTTCTATGTGTTCCTCTTCAATACAAAGCCTTACTCTTTCTGTTCCTTCTCTCCCTAAATCCACACACCACAACCACCTCCTTGCAGGCAGCCCACTTCCCGCCCCAGCAGGCCTAGGCCACGTCCACACTGCCCTGTCCACAGGGGGCCATCATGATAGGCTTCCCACCGGCCTCCCCTTCTCCAGCTTCTCCCAGTGTCAGTTCCTCCTGCTCAGATGTTTCAGAGCGATCGTCCTCAAACATAAAATCATCATGACCGTCTCCAGGTGACAGTAATCCTCCATCTGTGGGAACCACAGGGGCACACAGTGGGGGCTTACCAGCTGATGAGAGGAGAGGGGGTGGAAATTTGTACACACCCTTCTCTTCATTTGGCCACAGAGGCTCTATTTTCTAGGTGGGCATCCCACACTTTTCGAATAAAGGGCTCCCAAAATATCAAGCCAACAGACAAAAATACTCTGACCTTCTCCCCTGTGGGATATCAGCATATTTCTTAAAGGTATACACTTCTCAGTCAGGCTTCTGTTTTCCAACTATACCTCCTGCCGTGTGTTCCCCCAAATCCTGCCTCATATACACTTTCTTTGCCAGGACAACAGCCACACTGAAATACTCAGTGTAGTTCTCTGGCTCTTCAGAAGTGTTCCCTCCTTTTCTTCAATTCCTCCAAGACAACTCCTGCTCTGAACTTTAAGATCCAACCTCAAAGGAAGTCATCTCAAACCTCCCCCTGCCCCCAGCCTTATCACTACCAGCCCAGGATGTTAACTGTTCCCACTTTGGTTCTTGTGAACCCCTTTAAATAGCCTCATTCATTTTGCATTATTGTTTGTTCCTTTGTCTGTCTTTCCAAGTAGTTGAAAGTTTCTTGAAGATAAAGTCATGTCTTCCTTGTGCTTATATTCTAGTATCCTGCCCAACGATCTGGTATGGAGCAAGTGCTCAAATAATATTTATAATGAGACTAAATTAAAGCATTAGTAATAGCAAAGCACCTCATCCTCAACCAGAGCCCTAGAAAACATTAGTTGCTTTTTGGATTCTGTAGTGAACATTGGCCCTTGTCAAGATCACTGAACAGCTCTGAATTTCCTTTCTAGAAGAAAGCCGGAAGTCACTCTCCTTGCCTCCCTTTTAGTTAGAACATGTGCATGAAACCCTGACTCTACCCATTAGATGGCCTTGCATGAAACTGAGTCAAAACGAGTAATATAGGGATGCGTGGTTTCATCTGTAGGTGACAGAGTGCAGGTCGAGAAGCCACTGATACTGATGCCCCAGAACTGCGGGTGTGCATCAGGGCAACAGCAAGGAGAGAGTGTTCTCTGATGCAGCACCCACAGGTTTCAGCCTGGTTCTTCGCTCCTTCCGAAGCTTCTGTTCAATATGCTTAGTTATCACATCACGTTCTATGTACCTGTTAAAATTAATCAACAGAAACAGCCTTCTTCCAAGAGGCCATTCCTCACCACCCAGGTTGTAAAGTCCATAAGGACTGTGCCTCCTCTTCTGGTCGCATCTCACTCTTCCCAGTTTCCACAATCCTTCCATGGAGGCTTCGAGAAGTCATGGTCCACAATTGGCAAACTCTTCTGTATTTTCTGTCGTTGTCTGTTATTCTCTGTGCCCTCCTGTTCTAATTGAAAACCAGCTTTTCCCTTAGGCACTGCTTCCCCTGAAGCCCTCTTCCACACTCATGCCACCGCAGGGCCTCGAAATACTGAGGATGTCCTCCTTGCTCCTTGTCTATGTTTTCAGACCCTTGTCACTCTTTTATCCCTAAACCCACCTCTGTTTTTTTTTTTGCTTATGTCATTAATTAATAACACCTACTCTTCCAGTTAACAGATTTTCATATATTGAAAATTTCATATATTAAAAATTTCAAACCTAGCTTACTGTCACTTCTCCCAAATAACTCCTGTGACAATGTCGAGCTGCTTTAATACACATATGGACAGTTCCCCATTGTCCTGGCCTTTGAGTTTCTTAACACGTCCAGTTATCTGACCTTCCACCATTCTTAGCCACTGACGCCCACTCTCGTGCTGTAGACATTCTCTTAACCAATAACAGCACACTCTCCGATATGTGATTTTAAACAGCCTGCTCTCCAACAACCACTCCCTATCTCTTTGGCTTGTTCTTTCTAAGACCCCACCTCACCCCAATTTTTTGAACATACCCAAGCCCTTAATCCATTGATCTTACCACATTTCACTGTTTCTCATCTCTATAATATCTTTATTTCTCTATTTTCCCAGTTTATGTTCCATGGTTTATTAATACAAGCCTCCTTGTGCACACATCCTCAATACCCTGCCCTTTTTCTCACCATTGTATTCTCCTTGAAGAGTCCAGTTAAATTGGAAAATTGGCTTGGGCAGGTAAACATGGCTGGAGAAGGACAGAGGATCATGCCCACTTTTTTAAAATCCATGATCACTCTCTTCAAATGGGCCTTGGGGGATGTGCAGACCCCTCTCACTGTCCTCAGGACCTTTCAGTGACCAGTCCCCCTAGACATCTCATTCATACCTGCTCTCCTCTCCTTGCAAGTCCATATCCCCTCCCCCATCACTTTCAGTCGATGGCCATGATTTCTATCTTACTGAGAAAACATAAATATAAAAATGGGTTTCCACTCCTGCACCAACATCTGCCTACCTGCCTGCAGGTACACGCACATGCTTGACTCCTGTTCTGTTAGCATTGCTATCAGTGCCTGCTCCATCTAAGGTGAGCTCCGCCAGCTGTGCAGCTGATCTCACCTCCTCTCACATAGTCAAGAGCATCTTCAGGAATTAATTCAGCCATTTCTTCTGTCTTTACAAATCCATCCCTTCTTCCATGATCTCCCGTGACCATTGTCTTTGTTTTTAAAGCAAAACTCACTAGAAGTATCTTCTAACTCAGTTTCTTTGTCCTCTCCTGACATTATCTCTAAGCTCACTGCAAGCTTGTGTTCATTCTCGCTGGTCCCCAAGCTGCTCTGTCAGTCACCAAGACTCACTTCTTGCAAAATCCAGCAGCGTTCTGTGCTCCTCCTGTTGCTTGACCTGTCAGCAGCACTTGTCACATGGATAACGCTCTCCTTTTCGGAACACACTTCTCACTGGGCTCCAGGCACATCACACTCACTTCTTTTCTACCCGATTGGGCCTTCTTTCTCAGTTTCCTTTCAGACTCTCCTTCCTCTCCCTGATATATGGAGATTTAGAATTCTCCAGACTGTCTTCGGACCACCATCCAGAGGTGTCCCACGCTATGGTATCTCTGGGCTGCACTGAAAGAAGAGTTGTCTTGGGCCACACATTAAATACATTGCGACACATAATCACAAAATAATCTCATAACGTTTTAAGTAAATTTATAATTTCATGTTGGGCTGCATCCATAGCCAACATGGGCCACAGGTTGGACACCCCTGATAGATCATGCCAAACCCACTCTCCAATCTCTGTTCACATCAAGGCTGGTGACAATGTTGAAGTCACATTTTGCTGGAGTTCATCACCAAGTCCTGACATGCATCCAGGAGAACGGGCAAAGCACCAAGGTGGGGGAAAACAGAAGTTCCACGGGAAATTCCAGTGAAACCACGCACATGACAAAACCCCAGGGAAGGAGAAAGACTAATCTAGAAAGAAAATAGGCAGGACCATGAAATAGTTCATTTCCTTGTCAAAAGAGAACGTGAGGGACCCTGGCGGCCTAGAATTGGGGGTATTCTCACACCTGGACCATGTCTAGTCACCTGTCTGCTGTGGTGGTGATTTGGCCACGTGTGAAGTCAGGGACACTACCTGGGCAGTCCCAGGTGGCAGTTTGGGCCAGGCTCGTGCCCCTCACCAAGTCACAGAAGGGAAGAACATGACTCATACGCAGTAAGATGGACTCACTCCTGGGTAGATGCTCGGAATTCCTGCTTCAGAAAGAAAACGAGGAAGCTCAGGAGCAGCACTGCAAGCAGGCAGTTTGCTCACTCTCCCCGGGAGGGCTCACTGTGGGCACCAAAGGGTCCCCATAGCAGCGGCCCCTCAGGTGACTCTCAGTGGTAGTCACCACCACCCGGGATGGGCGTGCTGGCCAGGACTGGGGGCAGAAGAGGAGTGCCCATGAGAGGATTTCCTTAGTTACAAAGGAGCAGGCCTTGTATGAGGGACTGGGTTTAATGACAGAATGTGAGGCTTCCCAAGGACATGTAGGGGTGACTCTGACTCCTGAAGCCCAGCCACAAAGTCTGCTTCCACGTTCCAAACTGGTCACTCCCCTGCCAGCCCCAGAGCTGGCCAGGGTGGAGCAACTGCACTGACCATGGAGCACACTCTCCGAGGGGCTCCTCTAAGAAAAGTAAGTTGACAAGGGCCATGAATGTTCCAGTTCACTTTCAATTCCAGCACAAGTCTCAAAGAAGCTAATTTTCCATCATTCCCAGAATCAAAGCAGTAGATGAAATGCTACAAATAAAATACAAACTCTTTTTAAAACCATACAACACACGTGGCTACTAAGTCTTTGTATGAAATAAATCACACATTTATTTCGACATACCCTACAAGCCACCCTCACCCTCGGCAGGCGTCTCTAATTTGTGCGGAATACCTTTTTGAGACATACAGATACAAAGACATAAGAAAGAGAGAAAAGAAAATCCAAGCCTTGAAATCTTCAATGCTCTCCAAGGTTTAGTGCCTTTATTGCAAAGGCAAGAAACAATTGATTTTTCCCAGAAACAAGCAAGGGCGAGCTAATTCCTTGAGGATATTAACTGCTTTGTTATTTAACACTTCTCAAGAGCTTATCATGCATTTGTGGTCTAACCCTTCCCAGGGTGCAGCATCGGATCAAGGGCAAAACACAGAAGGGCGGTGGGAACGAGAGCTGGAGCAGATGACCTGCACACGCGTCCGGCCTGGTTTCTGTGGAGGAGGGAAGGGCCCCTGTCCTCACTGTCCCCTCTCAGGGTGCACTTCCTGCACGCCGAGGCGCCATGTGAGCCAGGCTGGCACAGACCTGCCATAAATGAAGCACTTATGAGGAAACAGTGTTGTGCTAGCTTCTTTCACACACATGCTTTCATGAATGCTTTACGACAACCTTGAGGGGTGCGTGTGATTTACTATTTCACATTCTCAGCTGCAGGGTTTCAGGTAGCGCGTCCAAGGTCACGTGGCTCCATAGAGGGGAGCTCGATTCAAGCCCAGGTTTTTTATTCTCTGTCCACATATTGTCATGGAAACTAGAATGGTCCTTAGTGTGAGCGACATCCAGGGACATGTTTCTTAACTAGAAATCTCTTCTGAATAACTCTAATTTCACCACAATACCACTCAGATGACCTCTGTAGATAAATAATGTTTCTACATATCTGCTGGCAATGTGAACTTTACCCAGAGACAATATAAAGAGAGACAAACAGAGAATCGAAGAAAGTATTGTACAGGCCTAAACAGCAGGGCCATGCACTATGCCTGGCTCTCTGCCAAGGTGTCTCCAAAAGTCACAAGAATTCCCTCTCAAGTTTATAGATTTCTTGGACACTCAGACATTCAACAGAATAGAAACCTGAACACTTCACTCTGCAGAGGCAGAACAGCAAGTGAATGAAGTGGGATTGCAGTGTTGGGACCTGTGAGCATCAGGACATGCTGCTCGGCACATAGAATCAACAGGTTCTGTGTGCTGTAAGGGGGTCCCTTCCGAGAGCTATGCTGTACGCCACGAGGGACCTAGGGGACGAGACAGTCTGCCGTCTTTCCGACACCACAGTGAGACTGCTGAGTTACTTTCACCACGAGAACAGTTTCAGAAGAGCTCACGCCAGCTGGCTACTATTGAGTAAGAGCTTCCTGGGATTATATCAGGAGAAGCAGAGCATATCTCTTGAGAAAACAGCAGGAGCTACATCGTGGCGTGGCAAAGCACACTCATGACTCAAACTTTTCATCTTTTCCTCAAGCCAAACAGTTCAAAAGATTGCTCGCTGTTATTCTCCGTTGCTGGGCTGCAGCTTCCAGCCCTGTATTTCCATCGCCGGTGGTGCTTGCTGAGAGGAAGAGCAGTTAAGGAAAACAAGTCGTCACCGGCTAACGGGTGAACGGAGCACGGAAAGTTCTCGAAGGGAAGTTCAGAGACAGAAAATCTTTTTACCTTCGGATTTGCAAAGCTGTGACCCAATAATAGTCGCATGCTTATCATATGCTGGGCACTTTATAAGTATCCTCTGATTTACTGTGACACCGATCAGGGGAGATAATTGCTGTAATTACTGTCGTCCTCCCTTGACATGGGAGAAAGCTATGCTCAGAACATTTCAAGAAATTACTAAGATTCACCTAGCCAGTAGGTAAAGAATTTATTTTATTTTTTTTAAGATTTTATTTTTTTATTTTTAGAGAGAAGGAAAGGAGAAAGATCAATGTGTGGTTGTCCCCCGAGCGGCCCCCAACTGGGGACCTGGACTGCAACCCAGGCATGTGCCCTGACCAGGAATTGAACTGGTGACCCTCTTTGGTTTGTAAGCTGGCACTCAATCCACTGAGCCACACCAGCCAAGGCTAGAGAATGTATTTTATTTTTTTATTTTTATTGAGGTATAATATTTATATCGTAAAGTGCATAAGCTGCACTAAAATTAAATGTATAGCTAATGAATTGTTCCATGTGTACATATTCACTAAACCACCATCTGGCTCAAGATATAGAGATTTTCAACACTGTAGGAAGTTCCTTCTTGCATTTTACTATTTAATATGCACCCTAGAGGTAATGTTGATTCTGGCTTTTATAAACATGAATTAATTATGCTTATTCTTAAACTTCATACTCCATGTGGATGTAGCATGATGGACTATTCCAGTTTGCCTGGAACTGAGAGGGGTTCCCTGGATGTGGACTTTCAGGGTTACAGTCAGGACGGGTGATTACCCTGTAAGTGGAATCAGTCATACAATACAGGCTATCTTTGGTGTGTGGTTCCTTCTGCACAGCATAGTCTCTGTGAGACTCACCCGGACTTGCTGAATGTAGCAATGTTTTACTCTTTTCATTGATGTATATCATTTCATTGTATGACTGCTCCATAATTCGTTTGTCCATTACCCTGCTGAGGTGTGTTTCTAGTTTTTTTATTTTCATGAATAAAGCTAAGAACATTACCATATGAATCTTTCTGTAGATACAATTACTGAGTTTTCTTGTCAGTAAAATTGCTAGGCCATAGGATAAGTGTACTGAACTTTAATGAAACTGCCAAAATAGTTGTGCCCGTTTATACTCTTACTAGCAAGGTGTGAGAGTTTTGTCTTCACCGGCATTTGCCATGAAGGCATTTTTTCATTTTCGTTGTTCTCGCGGCGTGGTAGACTACTGTTACAGGTAGGCATGCCCTGTGTAGTCCCCTCCCCCTTGGACTTTGGCCTTGGCTGTGTGATTTGCTTTAGCCAATGAGACCTTAGCAGGTGACAGAAGTGAGGGTCTGATAAACACTTGTACACTTGGACTTGCTCTCTCGGAACACTCACTCTGAGAGACCTGATTCACCACATGAAGCTGTCTGACTGTGCGGCCGGAGAGACCACCTGGCGAGGTGGAAAGAGGCAGCTAGGTTAGCACAGCCTGCGTCTGGGGTCCCAGCCGTCCCAGCCGAGGTGCCAGACCCAAGTGTGAGGAGGCCATCTCGGAAGTTCCAACTCCAGCAGAAACAACACAGAGCAGAGCGGCCCAAGTGAATCCGGTCCACGTGAAGAACCGTTACTGCTTTAGGTCACTAAAATATGTGAATAAATTATAGATTTCAGTTTATAGTAATGCATCGCTATTGGTTCATTAGTTATAGCAAATATACCATACTAATGTAAGTTGTTAATAATACGGAAAACTGTGGGGAGGTATACGGGTACTCTCTGAACAACCAGCTCAATTTCTATGTGAGCCTATAAATTTTCTTTAAAAAATTATACCTATTAATTGTTTTAATGTATGCAGTAAACATAGGCACAATGTTAATATTGTTCCTTCCTGTGATCAGGTTTCTACGTATTTGAGTTTCAGTCCTTCCCGGGTTGGATCTGGTCAAGCCATTCATCTCAAAGAATCTACTGGGTGCATCCCAGACAGAAGTCAGAGATTGCTTCAGGCAAGAACATGACTTAGCCTGAGAAGTACTCTAGTATGTTTGGGGTAAGCAATTCTTAGGACATTGAGTTAAAAGGCTCATTTCACAAGATGGAAGCTGAGTTAGAATGCCAGGTGGATGCAGCCAGAACCACTCTATGCCACAAGAAAATAATACAAAAAACACCCAGGAGCCGTGGTGTCCGTAATCTATTAGAGAATCACAGCAACATTATCACTAAGCATCTATAGATGTCTCCAACAAAGCAAATATTCATTCGATTTGGCTTGGTTTACTCTAGTAATCAATGTATGATCGGACCATTTGTGTGACTTCTTCAGCCTCTGAGTAAACAAATTTTTCACAGATGCCACGGAGGTAAATATCATCTCCCAAATATAGATGGCTTAGCTCCCACACTCGGAACAGTCTTAGCAACTATTTCTTAGCAGTTAAAACAAATCTCGGGAATCAAATTGCTTTTCCAAAGGCTTACATTCTTTTTCTTTTCATTATTTGAATTTGTGTTAACTTTTTATTGTTTATTCTTTTGCCTTGACTCCAAAACTTGAAACTTTGTTTGAAAATTCTCAGACTCTCTGTCTCCGTTCGCAAGCCCCTTAGCACTCTTAGTAAGGCCTGTATGCGTTAGCGCTACATAATTTTTGAAACGGGTGGATTGAACCCACTCTTTCTTTTCTTCTGCTCTATCTCCAGGTTTTGCTGTTAGATTGAGATAAGGTTGACTATTGTGTCCAATAGATTATGAGCAGAAATGATGCCTTTACTTGTGGGTGGAGTCAGTTAGAGCAGATGTGCCCCTCTCCTATTCCCTCCCTCCGTAGTGTCTCTACAGTGACCATCTGGCGTGGGTAGAACATGACACGGCCTCCATTATCCTGGGTCTCCAAGAGGCCATGTGGAGCAGCGCCCTCGCCCACTGACCTCAGGCGAGCAGTGGGAGCGAGAACCAAACCTTTGTTGTGGTAAGCCACTCAGACTTCACAGTCAGCTACTTTCCACAGCACAGCCCCTGCTGTCCAAAGACAGGGGGTTACCTGATAGAGTTCAGTCAAAATGTAAACCGCAGAGATGCCGGCAAGTGAACGTGATCTTTTCCTTCAATAACTGTTCTCATTTCTCCCTGGAGCTCCAGTCTAACGCAGTGGAAAACAAGGTAAAATCCTGAAGCTAAGAAACCTTGGGGTCTGATTGTCGTTTGCAGGCTAACTCAGCTTCACGTGGCACTCAGTTCAAAGTACTCACTCCAGTCACTACTGTGTCTCCTCTCTGAACAGGGTCTGCACCCCTTCTCCTTGCTGAGACTGTGTCTACCTTCAGGCTGGGCCTTCCTGACCCCAGGGGTTTACAAGGAGAGGCCTCTGATGCCCAGCTTCTCTTCCTGGTCTGCTGGCCCCTGAGGTAGTGTGGTTGGGGGGCTCTGATCCCTGTGCTGGTGTCTGCTAGGGTGGTCCTGCTCCCACTTGGGCTTCTGGGCACTGTGCTAGGTGATGCTGACATCATTGGTGTCTGTGACCCAAACTCATTACGAGGTCCCTATGTGCTGGAGCAGGGGTTGGCAAACAATTTCTGTAAAGGCCCAGAGAGTGAATATTTTAGAGTTTTTGGGTCATACAAATCTCTCTCACATAAATTTCTTCTTTTTTCTTGTTTTTGTTCTTGTTCCTGTTGTTCTGGTGGTGGTGATTGTTGTTGTTGTTGGTGGTGGTTGATGGTGGTGGTCAGTGGTGGTGGTGTTTGATGGTGGTGGTGGTTGATGGTGGTGGTAGTTGGTGGTGGTGGTGGTAGTTGTTGTTGGTGGTTGATGGTGGTGGTGGTAGTTGTTGGTGATTGTGGTGGTTGATGGTGGTAGTTGTTGATGGTGGTAGGTGGTGGTGGTGGTGGTGATAGTAGTGGTGGTATTTGGTGTTTTTCTCCTTCTCCTGGTTCTTTTTCCTCCCCCATTCCCTTCCTCCACTTCCTCCTTCATCTTCATTGTCTTATCTTTTAAACTACACAAACCATTCTTAGCTCAAGGCCACGCAAGAGCAGACTTGCAGGATTTACCAGATGTGCCCACAGGCGACCGTATGCCAACCCCTGACCGAGAGCCTTTTCATTCTGGCTGTGAACCACTCTCAGGCTCCTCCACAGATTGTGTGAGCTCCTGGGTCCTGACGTGCCCCACAGAGTCTGGGAGGTTCTGAACTATTTGAGGTCTGTCTACTGAGAAAATGCCCTCTGCCTGGAGTACTTGATTGCTTCTGGACCGTGCTCCCATCAGGAATAGAGCGACAGCCTCACGTTCTCTCATTCCTGCTGCACGATCTGGGACTCCACAGTGAGCACCGAGCTCAGGGCACAGCAGGGGTAGGTCTGCGTCAGGGACCTCAGCAGCCACCGTCCTGTCCTGGTGACATTGTCTCCAAACTACTCTTCTTTCTCCTCAGCAAAAATGTTCTACTTTTTTCATGTTCTTTGATCCTCTAAAAAATGGTTCACGGGAAACCTCTCCTGCTGTGTTGCACTAGCCTTGTATTTTATTAGATAAAAGGAAGATTTAGGAGTTTAGAAAAATATCTTTCTTTTTCAACCAAGGTTAGTTTTCTATGAACTTCAAGTTCCTATTGGAAATGGGAGATTAAAAGCAGATGATTTTTTGCTACACTATTCTCTCCAAAACATTCCTGAAATAAGCATCCCAAATCTCCATATTACATAATTAAATACTTTCCAATTTATCTATTACTCATGTAAGTTTTCTTAAAATATACGTATATCTTTTAAGAGACCAGGTATATATACTGCCTAGCTCTTCGGCATACATTTTTCACACTTGTGAGGAAGCATGCACCTTCAATGGTAAAGGAAAATGCAGTATTCTAAAGTTGTATATGACAATCATCTATTTAAATATTCGGAGTGTTGATTTATGCATAACACCCTACTTTTCTCCCCCCCAGACACTTGGCACGTTGCCGCAGCAGTGAGAGACACTCACAGTCATCATCCCAGCAGTCCCTGGGTTTCTGGCAGCTTCGTGTCTCTGCCACAGGGCCCGGCCATCCCCCACAGAGGCTCTGGCCGTGCCCTTGCCTGGGTCACCTGCGAGGGTGTCCGTGGGGACTCAGCCAATCCCCAGGGACCACTGCCTCAGGGTCTGCAAGAGGCAGCTGATCAATACTTCTCTCCTCTTTCTCTCTCCCTTCTCTCTCTAAAAATGAATAAATAACATCTTTAAAAACAATCATATTGTGCCATTGTAAATAGGTGCAGGAAATTTCTTCAACCAACCACATGTAAGTAGAATAACAATGGCAACAAATTATTTTTCCAGAGCTTCTCATAGAATCGACTGATTAGTCTTGCATTATTGCCCTTGTTGAGTTCAAAAACAAGCCCTGGTACAGATATAACTACAAACTCCCAGATCTGTAAGAACAGATTCAACCTCAAGATAGTTTCATTAGGAGCCCTACAGCCTTCACACAATCTCAGGGGCTACACAGGGGCCCGCTTCTAATGGAAACGACTCGGGATTTCCTGGCCAGATAGAGTGATGTTCCTAAAACAAAGCCCACTCGCAACATTCTGAGGCCTTTTAAATGTCAATCACCAAGGTGGAGAGGCACAGGTGAATTTCATGCAAAACCTCTCCCAATAGCTAAGCGTAGTACCATGGCAAACACGGAGCGAATCAAACTGGAGCAAGCTGGTTTCCTCTGATCAGGCCCCTTGCCTTTGTGGGGCCTGGAAGCCTATACCAATGGACCACAGGAGAAGATGGATGCAGCATTTAAATTCCTTTAACCCTTTCGGTACAGGTGCCAGATATATCCGGTGCCCATCTGATGACCTGTGTGGACGAGCGCCGGATATATCCAGCATCCATCTGTATATAATTTTTATAAATTTTACTTATATAATCGATAGAATTTTATATAACTATCTCTTAATATTAAAGTTACAAACAACACTTGGAAAAAAGCATTGTTTTATTAAGCATAGATCTTATATAAGGTTAGGAAAGTCTTCACACAAAGGAGGACTGACCATGTGCTATGTGCGCGTTTTCGGCGCGGCACCTCGTACAGCGGGAGTGTCGCGGCGGAAAGAGCACTTGTACCGAAAGGGTTAATGTTCAAGAGACAAAAGAAAGTAAGCCAGACTGCTACATCTCAAAAATCCACTTCTCGGAACAATGTTATTCTACCTAACCTAGAGCATGTATTTAAAAAGTCTGCAAAAGAGGTAAGGCGAGTCCCAGCACAAATGTCATGGCTTTCTTGGGCACCTGCCATTTTTGTAGGAGTTTGGTGGGAAAGCATTCTTTCCTATTTATACAGATACCTCATAAATTTTTATGATAAATGGAGACATTTAAAAATATATGTAACTCTCTGGGGCTACCCTCCAGACCCCAGGAATTTTGTGTTTACTCTCCTCTTCTGAAGCTTTGGTGGGAAGTTCGAATATCCAATGTGACAACATGTTCCCCGCAGCCAAAGACAAATGCAAATTCCAGGATTTTCAGTTCTTAATTTGCATGTATCTCTCTGATCTCACCAGTCCGTAGGCACACACAACCGCAAACACTAGCTGTAATGAACGTGGGATTCACTTCACCCTCCTCGCCACCTCCAGGTTCCCTTTATAGCAAAGAGGATTTTGTCCTTATGTTGTGCTTTCCCTTGAGGTTCCAGAGCTTCACAAAAGTACATTGAACAGCTGGTGATCCTCCTAAGATCCCTACAAAGTGCACGCAGATGGTAACGCTAACCACCCAGGCCTTGTCAGCCTGCCCAGCCCCTAACCTTCACCAGGGAAATGAGGACATTTTCATCCCAGCAGTGACAGGCTGTCCAAAGGTACAGTGTTGCTCCCACCCACCTACCCAGGCTCCACGCTGACAGCACGACGGTCACACAGAATCTCAAATGACCACAGAGCCCAGGATTAATTGTTAGATAATAGAAACCACTCTGACTTTCCAACCATGATGAATGACTTTTTGCAAATCAAGGAACTAGGGGGCTGGGTGCTTGGGTTTCGGATAGAAGACAGTATGGGGGCCACGCACTCAGAGCAGGCTCAGACATTCCTGGGAAAGAAGGGCTGGATGAGGGTTACAAATGATTGTCTGAGGAGTGAAAAACTAAAGCAACAAATAGCTGTTAGAAAAATTGCAGTTCGGCTCAGGTTGAGGTCCAGGAAGAGCTTAATAGCATTATCATGGTTAGCTCTGACAATTAACTGTCAGGTCTTGGATAAGTTATTTAAACTTTCCAAGCCTGTTTTCTCATGAATAAAATTATGTAATATTTACCTCATAGGGTTCTCATAAGAACTGAATTACATAAAATAGCAAATGTACAATGAGTAATTGAGGGATTATCATAAGTAGACCCTGAATAATTTAATCTTCCCTAAGAGGTGGGCAGAGCGGCGCAGCCGCACCTGTGAAATAGCTCGCGGTGGAAAGCAGAGCATGAATAATAGAGTTTTCATCTCAACGGTGATGAAACACTAAACTGGACTGAAAAAAGAGTGTAATTTGGAGCCAGAAATAGTTTTTTGTTTTGCCTCAATTTTGCCGCTTAGTAGCTATGTGATATAGAGCAAGTCATTTAAGCTCTGATATTCTCGGTAATATCAGCCACAAATTATGACTACCATATTTATAATTTGTAAATTAAATTAATTAAAATGGATAAATGTTGTAAGTTTTAGAATTTTGCTCGGCCCGTCATATAGGTCTACGTTGAGACTTTGTATAATAAAACCATAATTTCTAAACCGTGACATGCTATAAAAATACAAGGCACCATCATGAATTGAGATTTTTTGAGTTGCTAAATAAAGAGCAATAGACTATACATACAAGTGGACTGTATAGCCAGCAATAAGGACCATAGTAAGATTTCTCTTACCATGGACTTACCAAAGCCAAGGTACCAATCAGAGTCTCCAAGTTTTTTTTCTATTTTTTCCCATTAACTTCAGATCTAATAGACAATAAGTCTCGCCTGCTCGGAACACTAAACTGAGAGGACCTCGGAGGACGTACCTAGGTCTAATGACAAAGAACACCACTGCAGGCCACTACTGGCTGCTCAGGGTGCAGGAGGTGGGAATGCACGTGTGCGTGCCGTGAATTCTCCGTCTTGATGTGGCAAGCATGTCCTCTCTGCCCACAGTGCTGCGGACAACCTGCTTCTCGAACGTCTCTGTGAACTCAAACTTGCTTTGTTTGCCCCTGGATTTGAAAGTTCTTTCTCTGCGCCCTGGCATGTCCTACTTTCTCTCACCGTTTTTGTTTTCGTTATTCTCTTTTTAACCTCATTTCCTCAGGGGCCCCTTTCATTCCTATGGGAGTTCCCATGTGAATCGTATGTTTACACTTAATGGCCTGATTTCTATCTTATCTGTACGTGTTTCTTGTGCATCGGTACCACCACAATCCAATATGGTTAAAAACATGTACCGCATCATTTTCCTGTCCCTCTCACCATCATGAAGAGCTCCTCTTTCCTACTATTCCATTTGTCTCAGGGTGTGCAATGCTTGATGTGTAGTGAGTTATAAATTTTAATTGTGTTCTGTTGTATGGGAGGAAATGGAATCTCAGTCAATTCAAGATTTCCCTGGTAACAGACCAATTCTTTGGCTAATTAGTAAAGTTCAAGTTGGCCTTTAGTGCTCATCACCTTTCACGCCCTAAATGCATTAATGAGATGAATAAAGTCATAGGACTGGCTTTGTACAACAGCTATCGAAGACTGGTGAGTTCTCAAAAGGAAAGAGACCTGTGGGAGAGAGCTCAGGAACCTAAACCCTCAACCAGCTGGCTGCTCCTGCCGCAGCTTCAGAAGGGAGGGAAGCGTGGGTGCCTCTATGATAAATGAAGGGTCTTTAATCCTCCCTGGAGGTTTGAACCAAGGCCCTGTTGAATGCTATATGGTCTCCTGCTCTGGATACTGCTCCACCCCGAAGCCTAACCAGAAGCAGACCAAATGGTTTTTCGGCTCTTTTACACAGAATTTCAATCATATCTTGGTCTAGAAACCCTTACCTTGCAACCCTGAAATTGCATCAAATAGGGACAAGGTAAAGACAAGTCAAGGAAAACAGTTTTTTTTTTTAATATGCCACATGCCTGCCTGTCCTTACCTCTGAATTCAGACACAATGGGCTATGAAAGCATCGGCCTCACTGTCGGGGCTACATCTGTGTTTTTATTATACAAAAGCTGCCTAGGAGCTGCAAGAATCCATCTAAAAGGAAAATGCAATGACTGAGGAAAGGCCCAGAAGATGCCAGAAAGAAGGGAAAATTACACAAAGGAAGCCCATCCTCATCAAAAACTGCTCCCCTAGTCCCACAGCCGACCCGTACTCCCGGAACCACCTGATGACCCTTTTCCATGATGGGAGCAAGGGCAGAACAAGCAGCAGTTCTTTGACTCCCGGGAGGCCGTGGCAGTTAACACTTTTCTAAGCGTAGAACGTAACCTCAGCAATCAGAAGAGCACACATCCATTTTGTTTGTGCTTCTCTGCTTTCCCACCCCACTCGGGACGTCTCTAGGTGGCGCCACTATTTTCTCAGCATAAAACGTTTCCATCACACTTTTCTAAACAGAAGAAAGAACTTAGCCAGTAAAACTCCTGCAGGTCTCAGTCAAGATTATGAGTCCCAAATGTCAAAAATTAATTATGATCATTTTCAGCTACATCAAAATACAGAAGATAGTAAAATGAATCCTCATATATCCCTTGCCCAGCCTCTGCAATGATCCAAATTTGGTTAATCTTGGCCAATGACCACAGGGGTCAGTAAACGTTGAAAAGTTTTGAGCTTTTGAACCATAAGGTCCCTGTCATCGCTACTTAACTGTGCCATTATAGTGTGAATGTAGCCATAGGCAACATACATATAAACCCATGAGCAGCTCTGTATTCCAATAAAATGTTATTCACGAAAGCAATCTAACCTCGCTACCTGCTCTTCTGATTTCTATCTTCATGGATTAATTTTACCCATCTCAAGCATCACAGAAATGTACTTTTCCTTCTTCCAGCAAGCATAAATTGGAAATTATTCCATGTTGCTATAGGTATCAGTCAGCAGTCCCTTCCTCTTATTGCTGAATAGCATTTCATTCTATGAAAATAACATACTCGTTATTTTGCGTATCCATTCTTTGGTTGACTGATGTTAGGGTTGCTGTAAAGGTTTTTGCTATTATGAATAGAACTAAACTCAGTATTCTTGTATCAAAATTTTTTTATGCAAGTAAGGTTTAATTTTTGAAGGATGAAATTGATAAATCATAAGGCAGCTGTATGATTAATTAAAAATGACTGTAACTGTAGACATTTTGTACATTTCCCCTGGGCCTGTTCAAGAGCTCTAGTTGCTCCACATCCTTGCAAACTCTTGGTAGTTTTTGTGTAAATTTTAGCCAGTCTGGTGGTTGTTTAGTAATATTTCATTGTGATTTTAATGTGTATTTTCATAATGAGTAATGGAATTTTTTCAAGCATTGGCCATCCAATACATGACTTTTATGAGTTGTTGAAGACTTGTGGTCATTTTAAAATTAAGTTGTTTGTCTTTTAATTATTTGATTATACAGTTGGGATTTCTAGATTTGAGTCTTTTTTCAGATATATGTATTGGAAATATTTTTTCAAGTCTGTAGCTTTTTTTATTTTTAAACAGATTATTCTCTAGTCATTTAAACAGATTATTCTTTAGTCATTTTAGGTTTATATAAAAATTGTTCAGAAAGTAGAGAGTTCTCATATACCCTCTTCCAATTTTCCACTCCCCACAGTTTCTCCTACTATCAACGTTTTGTATCACAGGAGACCTGCCTGCCCCTGGGGCAGATCTGCCGAGACCTGCAGTGAATTCCTGAGACCACGGAGAGAGTCAATCCCTTTACACATGCATTTCTCTATACATTCACTTTACGGCTTCTCTTTGGCATATCCAAATTGCCAGTGTCACTACTAATGAGCTTGGGGACCACTATTAAGTACAATAACAACGACCTGAACACAAGCGCTACCCAATCTGGTAACCAGGGTGGCTACTGAGTGACCACCTGTACAGCGCGGGTTCACTAGACAAAGGGGTGCCAATGTCCCAGGTGGGAAGGAGGCGGATGGAGCCCGATCTCATTCGGCTACTCAGAACAGTGCACAACTTAAAACTTCTGAAGTATTTATTTCTGGAATTCTTCTAAATTTTAGAGAGCTCGCATATTGTTTTAATAGCTAGCCATTAAGACGTGCTTCATAAGAAGGACAGAAATTAGTACGAAAGTCAACCCCTCCTTTTCACCTGCAGATATTTGCTGATGCTGCAAAAGTCAGGACATTAGAACCACAAAGGCCCTGCACAAAAGGAGGAAAAACAGATGCATGTAAAAGGACCTAGTCTTAAGCCTTTTAAACTTGCGATTTAGCTTTTGGGGTCTTACAGAGGTTAATTATGTTAATTAACAAGAGAATTTTTAAAACAGCAGAAGAGAGAGAGGACTCCCCACGAGGTAGAAATTCTACAAAGTTTATGAGCTAGAAGATGATAAGAACTGGGATACTTGAACTGGTTTAAAAAGATTTAATAATGGTTCAGAAATTTGACAAAATTGGAACCTGAGTCTTCTAAGTCTGAAAGAAATATTCTGAAAGGTTTTCCTGCCGGGTAATCAGAAATGTAAACCCAGCCCACTCTAGTCTGAGGCTGAGGTAACTGAAGAGGAAAAAATAACCCTGATGTTTTTAAAAATACAAGTGGCTAAAGTAACCCATGCCTGACACCCTCACTGCTTCTACAGCCTCCTTAAGAATCGTAAGAGGCAAGTGAAAAATTCTGTGTTTTATCTACAGTTGTCAGTGACTTTGTTTATGTGCATGATCCCTGTGGTATCTGTGTTTACGTGAGTACATGGTATGTTTTCTGCCTCCAGGTGGCATGATGAGGTTATAACATGTGATTGGTATAAAGGAATTAAGTGCTATATGAATTAAGAAACATGATATTTGATATTAAAGCCAATTAAGTTTGGTTGAATTAAATAGACATATTTTTTAGAGTTAGTAACATTAAATACATTTTTGTTTTACCTAAGTTTACAAATGTAGGTCCAGACTATCTCTGTTACAAAATTTGTCAAGAATATAGCTTGAATTTTTTTTAACAAGTGACTTTGAAATCTTATAGAGCTATAAAGAACTAATAAATAGATACAACTAAAATAAAAGATTCTTGATAAAACTTTTCAATAATAATAAGTGTTATAAATTTTATATGCTTATAGTTTTTCAAAATCTCCTGGTAACTTGAACCTTTAGAGTTCTTACTAATTTAAATAAAAATGATAAAAGTCATTGACCATCAGGATATTTCAAAATAACATAAAATGCTGAAACATTGACAGCTTAATCTAAGTTCACCTACTTTTGGCTTCTTATTACAAAGAAACTGAAAGATAAATTTAGATCTATTAAATATGCATTGTACTTTGTTAAAAATA
>VMDR010007257.1:0-41452 GCA_007922815.1 Macrotus californicus | reverse complement strand
CCCCTCTGGCCATTGTTAGATTGTTCTTAATTTCAATGTCTCTGGTTGTATTTTGTTTGCTGTTTTCTTTTGATGATTATGTTCCAGTTAAAGGTGAGATCATGTGGTACTTCTCTCTCACCACCTGGCTTATTTCACTTAGCATAATGCTCTCTAGTTCCATCCATGCTGTTGCAAAGGGTAGGATCTCATTCTTTATGTTAAATTCTCTGTTAATATAACAGGTGTGGTGCTTGCTTCCTGACTGGTCCATGGCTGATATCCTTCCCAACACTTTCCTTCTCCCAGCTTTAAACACACAACTCACTGCAAGAAGGCCTCCATGGCCATTCCATCCTCTGAACAGACGCTCATACTCACCACAGGTGAAAGCTGGGATTACCCTGGAAATAAATTTCTGATTTTACTCTCTTGTCTTGCAATCAAAGACAGGGTGGTTCAAAAGCTAGTTAAAGGCAGGACTTCCTCCTGGGTGTCTCACCTACCTTCCACAACAAGCTACCTACCTGAACCATTCACTTAGCCCCCAGTCATTTGAGGCTTTGCGGCATCTCCTTAATTACTGCTTTATGATACCGTTTAACGGATTCTGTTTAACTCAGGCATCTTTCTAAAGGGACACTACTGTGTGACTCATGGGGCTCTGAACAGTACTTTGCCCTGTGTTGCAGACACTGTGTGTGTGTGAGCATGTTGGGAGGACTCCAAATAAAGGTTGGTGAATTGGTGAATAAATTATTTCATTAATCAAGAACTTTGAGCACATAGGATGCACATTACCTCTCCTGTTCTAGATTATTGCTAGCAATGTCCAAATTCTGAATCCAGTAACATCTGAAAAGAGTAGTTTTCTGGCTTTCATAGATGCTGAAAGGTCTTCTGAGTTGTTTGCTCTGTAGATGGAGCAAAGTAGAAGCTTTAATAGAATTTTTTAAGACTGTATATCCTACTCTTTAGACAGGAAGTTCATGTAAATTGACAACACAGTCTTATCAGGTGACGTTTTCTTATTTATGGAATTTAATACTAAAACTTATGTCTTCATGGGACAAAACTATTTAAAGAGGTAGTCTAGTTCTCAAACTTCCTTCCACAAATGTGGCTATAATAAAATAGCCTAAAATTATGCAAAGAGGAGAGTGAATGCAGCATGGGCATGACTGAACCCACAGGATTCTTTGTCTCCAGCAATTTCAGGAACAGTGCATGGCTGTGACTACTGCCAGAGGAACAGCATTGAGGACCCAGGGAGTGCGACCTGACTGTTGCCATGGTCTGCAGCTTCCACACATGCTTTCCCTGGGAGCCTCAACTTCCCTTCCAAAGAAGGTAGGCTCTGCCTTGGGGTCAATCTGCAGAGACAAGTCATGTCAACATGCAGCTTCTGGACTGATGAAAAAGAGGGGGGACCAGAAGATGCCAAGGAGGCAGGTTTCTCTCACCAAAGAAAGGCAATTGAGTTTCATTTACTTAAAAATTAACTTTGGCCTGTGCTTCTTAATTTCTTTATATTGATTAGGGAAATTTCATTAGCCACACAATTTGCGGCTCATATTAGCAACGCAATTACTTTCTTTCTCTGTTTTTGAATTTTTGCCAACCTTAGGATTCAGGGATATGGTATCTAGTGTACCGAGGGAACAGGTGGAGATAAAAGATTTAGAGCAAACATGTATAAAACACACTATGTTCCAGATACTGGGAGCATTGAATAGCCTACAGTAGTGGTTCCCAAACTCTGTACATTGGAGTCACTTGTACAACTTAAGAAACAACACAAATCCTGGTGTCCAGGTTATACTCCATACCAAGTCATCAGGATATCTGGGTGGGTCAATAGTTTTTAAAGATTTCCCAAGTGATTTTAATGTATGATGAAGACTGGGGCAAACTGGTCTAGGGAAAAGAGACTGAACTTTGGAGTAAACCAGACCCAGGTTCATGCTGAGGTCCTTCCACTTACCAGCTATGTGACCTTAAGAAGAAATGTAACTTTTCTGAGCCCCAGTTTCATTCTTGACAAAGAGAGACACCAACACCACTTTAAAAATATTAAATGAGGTGATAAAAACAAAGAATACATGTCATTCAATAAACAGTTATTACTTTTTAAAAACTCATAGAAATAAAAATAACCAAATATAATTCAGAGCAGAATCAATTAAGTGCTAAAAGTAATGCACTAAAGGAGACAAGGGGAGCAATTGCTACTTCTGTCTAAGGAGCATCAAAGAAGGCTTCACCAAAGAGGTGGCCAGTGATTGAGCTTGACTTATGGTAGGATCCATTTGAATTGGCAGAAAATGATGATAAATATCTTCCTAACAGGAGGACCAACATGTAGAAACATGGGATAAAGATGAGTGGGTTTAGAGATCAGTAAGGAGATTTGCATTGCAGGAGTGAGGGGCCCAGAGAGTGTGATGGGAGATATGTTCATGACAATGCAGAGGACCTTGAATACCCTTCCAAGGAGTCTTAGCCTTTCCCTGCTCACAATGAGAAGTCAGTGCTAATGCTGAGGCAGAAGTCATATCATTAAACCTGTGTTTGGAAGCAAACAAACCAGCGAAGTGTTGTTGCAACTGGTTGGGGAAGGGGAGTTAGTCTCTGAATTACAGAATGGTCACAAAACTATATGGCCACACAGCCCTATGAGCTACTGCTTCACAGTGAAAATTTACCCTCCAGTGTCTGTATGTGCATGGCTAGTTGTTGCTATTATTTATACAAGATAGAGGGGCTTTAGGGGAAAGACACTGAATCCAGTTTGAGACATGCCAAATTTGAAATGAGATACCTTGTTGGCAGGTGGAAATGTAGGTCAGGAGCTCAGAAGAGATGGGGTGGGGTCAAAGTGAGTGAAAGCATATAGGTGAAGCTGTGGGAGAAAACGAGACAGCCCTGGGAGAGAAACAACCCTCCAGGGCCAAATGAGAACTTTGGGCTCACATTCAAATGGTGACAAAGGAAACAGATCAGAGGGTTTCAAGGGGGAATCTAAAGAGCATCTCAAAAAGCCAAAGGGGGAGAGGTCCCAGGACTTGTGGGAAATTGGAATGAAGAATCTTGGAATGAGGAATCAGGCAGTCGTTGTTCTCCTTTGAAGAAGTGGGTTTGAAGTGTTGAAGAAGGAGTGTGTGAAGAGAGACCAGAGACAAGAATATTAAGTATAAATGGTAAAGAAGAGGCTGGGAAGATACTGAGTGATAACTTCAGGGAGCAGCAAGATTAAAGACAGGTTGATTTCTATAAAACTATTTGACCATTCATGGAGGTTAATAAAAAGGGGACCTGAGAAGAAGGCAGTAAAGAAAGAGGGGGAAAATAAAGGTAATATCCTGGAAGAGACTGAAGTGAGAAGAATAAGAGTGCAAGCAGTAGGAGAAAGACTTGGAAGAAAAAAATGAAGAGCTGGAGTTGATGAAAAATGATGGTAGTTAAATATTCTTAAGTGGCATTGAGGCCATAACTGAGGTGAAAGAGAGAATGACATGCTTGAAGGATTAGAGCCTGAGCAGCAAGAGAAGGTGTTTGTACAATAATAAGCAAAATTGAAGATGGGCAAAACGAGTGCAGTGGAGATCAAGGGGTGAGAGAATCTGTGGTGCTGGTCATGCAGCACATCAAGGGCCAAGCACGGGGTCCTGGCTGCACTGGTAAGGAAACCTAAAAG
Source organism: Macrotus californicus (assembly GCA_007922815.1). NCBI lineage: Eukaryota > Metazoa > Chordata > Mammalia > Chiroptera > Phyllostomidae > Macrotus > Macrotus californicus. The sequence goes on along the minus strand of VMDR010007257.1, from coordinate 37,776 downwards.
CAGCTGGGGGCCTATGAGATTAGACAAGGTCTTGATGAATCCTAAAAGAAGGAGAAACAAAAGGGGAAAGAATAGGAGCCTAAGAAATTGTCTTCAGTGAAAGGAAAATTAAGACATCCAGGTTTTGGAAATAAGGCAGTGTAAGGAGATGAGTCTATGGTTTGGCTTTGAGAATGGAGTTCTGTTGGGAACTGCCCTGCCTGGTTTCAGAAGCTGTAACTCCCCATGGCTAAGGCTGAGTAAAAAGACCTTAGGACCATAAGCCACTAAGGAGATAAAGCTTAATTTCCTGTCAGGGGTGCCACCTCAGCCCCCTTTACTTCACCCTGCTTGGCCCCAGATGTATGACTGGTTAGCCAATGACAGGTAAGATTTCTCAATGGAGGGACAACCTAAGACAGGCATGGTTGTGATGGGGCCATCAGGGAAGGACTTGGGGGACTATGGAAAAAGGGGATGATGGACCCTCACTCCTCAGCTTTGACATAGCATGAGTCCTCATTCTGTCTGTAAGAAGTCTCCTAATCTCTTGGCTGCCTTACTTCCCCTGCCTGACTTAAGCCTGAAACAATGCCAGAGGGTGGTGCAGCCCTGGACAGGAATGGTTAGTTCCCTGGGGCGATCAGGCCTAAGAAAGAATGCATAAAATGCTGTGAAAACTGCTTTGCTAAGAATGCCCTCAATTTTCTGATAAGGGTCCAAGCATAAAATGAGTTTGTTTCCTAAAGTTTTATGGCCCTTTAGCTATCTGACCCTGACTCAGAATAAGCCCTCATAGTTCTTTGAATGTTATCTATTGTTTGATCATTACTGCCTGACAATGATTGATGAGCTTTACCTGTATTCCTGTGCAAATTGAACCCAATAAAAGCCCATTAATGAACAGGCTCAAGGCCCTTCTCCTCTGAGAGACTGGCCATCTTTCCTCCCCAAGCAGATCATGTCTTGGTAGACTTATTCTCATCTGCTATGTCCAGGGGGGCTCTGCTGGACAAAGCTCTCCCACAGAGTTCAAAAATCAAATAGAATGAGATTATGACCAGAAAAAAACATTTCCTAAGCTATAAAATACTAATCTTTTTTTGTATATTGATTTCATTATTTTTGAATAGGTGGGTTGAGGAACTCTAGGGCTTACCTGGTATATGAATTATCCATGTGAACTCTGAAGTTGCCCAAGATGATAGCAAGGGAAGGAAGGGAAGGAGAATTTTCTGTTTATTAGGGAAAATGGAAAAGTTTCCAGGTATCAGTAGATGACAGGGAAGAGGATAGTCTGTTCTCATGTTGTACATGGACAAAAACAGAAGGTTGGTTTGTTTTAAAAAGTGTTGCAGAACCATCTGGGAAGAAGCATTGTGGGGTGAGAGGAACATTCCCTGGATATGGGAGAACAATCTACTTGATAGATGTTGAAGGCAATACAATCATCAAGAATATTCAAGAAAGACTCTTTTGATGACAACAAACAGAAATCCACTCAAAAATAGCACCAAAACCCAGCAGGTTATTGCAAGAATAGAGTTCTGACAGAATTCCTGACAGGAAGCAAAGTTCATCTGAACTTCAAATGAACTGACATTTGTTTCTAGAAAGATGTGGGAGACTAAGGTAGCTACTCTTCATTTCTCATTCATGCTGTTGGCCCTTCTACTTTTCTCTACAGTTCAGCTTCCTCTTTCTCTTCTTTAGCCTCTTCCTTCACTTGTTTAAATTCCACATGGCCCAACATGATTGCTGGCTTCAATTCTGCTTCATAACCTCACACTTCTCATGCCCTGTCCCTCCTGTTCTCTTCTCTGGTTCAGTGAGAGAAAGAAACTAAGTCCTTCTCACCTGGCATGTCAAGGGCCTCTTGCCACCTCTGGATTGGTTGCTTAGAGGTCAGGTGTCTCCCTTCCTGGGGAGCTTGATAGGGTTCAGGGCTACTCAACAGAGGCTGGAGTAAAGAACAGGTCATTAAATACAGGAGTGGAGGGGATATGGGAAGTCCCACTAAGAAATCCATAGTGGCCCTGGCTGGTGTGGCTCAGTTGGTTGAGTGTCATCCCACGGAGTGAAGGGTCATAGGTTTGATTCCATCAGGGCACATGCTTGGGTTGTGGGTTCAGTCTCTGGTTGGGGTGCTTGCAAGAGGTGGCTGATGGATGTTTCTCTCTCACATCAATGTTTCTCTCCCTGTCTTTCTCCCTTCCTTCCCCTCTCTCTAAAAATAAATACATAAAATCTTTAAAAAAATAAGAAATTATAGTGAGAAAGACCTAAGGGAAGGTTGGTAGAGAGCCCAAGGAGGGAGATAAAGTATTTGGGTGGCAATGGCTGCATCCTGGATTGTCATGGCAGATCAAGTAGGTAGGGTTGGGCTACAGACTAGAAGGATAGGGTGAAGGGTGTGTGAGTACTGTGTGGGATGCTAGCCCATGTTAGCCCCCAGGCTGCATTCCTAGCCTTGAGGGAACCCAGTGGCCCTGCTCAGAGTATAGTCGGTACAAGTCCTCCAACTGAGCAGAAGCTGGGAATATCTGGATTAGTAGGCCTTTCAAATTTTTCTTTTTAGAAAAAAAAAGGATGCCAGGTATGGAAGACCTGGCAACAACTTCAAAATTTGGAGTCTGGACATCCCTTTGAAAAGCTGAACTAAAGCAAAACAAGAACTCAGGTGTCTTCACGATGTGAAGTGGTAAGTCAGCCTTTGGTTCTGATCCTTGTGGGTGCTTGGCTATGATTCTCACATGTTCAGAGATTTAAGCTCACTGACGCTGTGTAATCAGAAGTCTCCAATCCAGGTTCCCCCAGCCATGGCCGGTTGCTTGCCCAGCATGAGTGCTGATAACAGGCCAGCCTTTTTGGGGGCATGGGCCTGCTTATTGTGTGGCTGCTTGTTCCACAAAGTTATCGGTCCAAATATCAACATAGAAACAGAATGGGCTATGTGGGAGCAGAGCTAAGAGAGGGAGGGAGAGGGGTGCTAGTGGTAAAACACAGCATGTGGAAGGAATGAGGAGAGAAGCCTCAGAAAGAAACTGTCACAACAACGGTCTGGAAAATGAGCAAGAGCAAATGCACTGTTACCGAAACACTGTCCATTTGCCACTAAAAGGAACCCAGAGCTCCTTCTTAGGGCAAAGAAAGTATAGAATAAGCTTAGAATGTCTCGTTGTGCCAGAAACCAAAGAAGCGATCAAAGAATACTGGGGACATGTCAAAAAGACAGACCCAAACTGAATAGGCTTTTACTAGCCATATGTGGCACAATTCTAACATCAAACTAAATAATGATCATAACAGATTATAATCTATTGAATAAAGTAGGAACTCACAAGTCCTTTGAGATACAGATAAACCCAGTAATAAATTGAAAGTTGGTGAGGAATAAGCTATTTGCACAGTGTCAAAGTTCTCCCAGAAAAATATTTATTAATTACAAGGGGGAGGGGAAGAGTTGCCTGACTGACACACTATAATCAAGTGATTGGAGTCTTCGCTGCCAGTGTTTCTGCAAATCAAAAACATGTGTTACCTGACACATGAGAAAAACACAGCATTACTTTGGTAGTAGCCCTTAGAAAGATGCGTATCCTGAATCTGATCATAAGGAAATATCAGACAAGCCCAAACCGAAGGACATTCTACCCAGTAAGAGACTCTCAGTTTTCAGAGTGATAAGAAATTGAATCTCAGGGAAAGATTTAGACTCTGCCCCAGAGTGAGGAAAACTGAAGGGACATGACAATTAAATGCTATGTGTGATTCTAAATAAGTCCTTTGGCTACAAAACCAGTAACAGAACAGTTGGAGGAACTTGAGTGGGATTGTTGAGTGGAAGAGGGAGGATGCTCCACACCAGTGCAGCTTCCTAGTTTTGACAATTGCACCGTGGTCAAGTAGAAAAATGTCCTTGTTTGCAGGGAATGCACACTGAAGGGGGTGGGGGTTATGGGGCATCACGTTAGCAACTACATCTCAGAAAAGAAAAGGTTTTTGGACTACATTTACAACTTTTCTGTAAATTTTTTTGTTTGTTTCAAATATTAAAAAAACATAAAATATAAAAATATCAGTCTCAATGTTTAAAAAAAAAGAACTTTGTTTTAGAGTATGTAATGGGTTGAATGGGGCGGGGGGGCAACAAAGTATATCCACATCCTGGAGCCTGTAATGGGAAGTTATGTAAAAAAAGGAGCTTTGTGATATGATTAAGGATCTCAAGATAAGAGCCTCCTGTATTATCTGGGTGGGCCCCAAATCCAACAAGTGTCCTTATGATAGACACAGAGGAAAGACACATAAAAGGGAAGGGCCTGGAACCACCAGAAACAGGAAAAGGCAAAGAAGGGAGCATGACCCTGCTGATACCTTGATTTTGAACTTTTGACCTCCAGACTGTGAGAGAATAAGTATCTTTGTTTTAAGCCATGTACTTTGTGGTAATCTGTTACTGCAGCCATAGGGAACTAATACAGAACACTATTCTCCTTGAATTTTGTTTGAAATAGAAAATGATGTAAAAACTGAAACCCACATGTGCTTTGGTTGTCCTCACCAATTTCAGCTGTGTCGCCCCAAAGGGGGTGGACATTTACCCTCTGAGTGGGGCATGTTTCAGTCTTGAGAAAAGGACCAGCAAATATTGCATTTGACCTTCACCAGTGACACTTTGGGTGCCAAAGTGCTAGACTTCTTGGGATTCTTAAGGTAGTGTTTCTGAACCAGGAGTGATTTGGGTCCCCAAAGGACATGTGACAATTTCTGGACACATTTTGTTGCCATAACTGTGGGGCAGAGGTTGATCCTGGGATCCAATAAGTAGAGGCTGGGGTGCTGTTAAATATTTTGTAATGCACAGGACAGTACTTCACCACAAAGGAGTTGTCTGGCCTGAAATGTCATATTAATGAAGATGAGAAACCCTGTTCTAAGGGATCAACTCTCTTTTGTGTTCTAAAAAGAATTGTTGGATCATATGGGAGTACTACTTCAATTTCTTTTTTTACTGTTTTCCATAGTGGCTCTATCATTTTGCATGCCCACCAACAGTGCACAACAGTTCCAATTTCTCTGCATCCTTGACAAAATTAGTTTGTTTTTTTTTAATAATGGCAATCCTAAAAGGGGTGAGATATCTTCTTGTGGGTTTTACTTTTTGTTTGTTTTTGTTTCCTTGGTTTTGAATTACATTTCCCTAATAATTAGTGATGTTAAATATCTTTTCATATTCCTGTTAGCTATTTGTACATCTTCTTTAGAAAAATGTCTATTAAAGTCCTTTGCCCATTTTTAAATCAAGTTCTGTGTTTTGGGGGTTTGTTTTTGTTTTTGCTAATGAGTTATATGAGTTCTTTATATGTTTTGGACATTAACCCTTTATTGGTTATATGATTTGCAAATGTTTTCTCCCATTCTGTAAGTTACGTTGCCACTGTGTTGATTTTTTACTTTTCAGACAGAAAGTTTTCAGTTTCGTGTAGCCCCACTCATCTATTTCTACTTTTGCTGCTCATGCTTTTGTTGCCATGCCCAAGAAATCGTTGCCAAGACTGATGTCATAAAGCTTTTCCCTATGTTTTCTTCTAGGAGTTTTGCAGTTTCAAGTCTTTCTTTTAAGTCTTTAGTCTATCTTGAGTTGATTATTATGTATGGTGGAAGATAAGGGTTCAATTTTATTCTTTTACATGTGTAAAATCAGTTTTTCCAACACCATTTAGGAGAAACTACCCTGTACTCATTGGGTGTTTTTGACACCTTTGTAGAAGATCAATTGACTATATAAGCATGGGTTGACTTCTGAGCTCTTTATTCAGGCCAATTGATCTATATCTCTGTTTTTATGCCAGTACCATGCTGTTTTAATTACTGCACCTCATAATATATTTTGGTATAAGGAAGTGTGATGCCTCCAGCTTTGTTCTTCTTTCTCAAGATTGTTTTGGCTAGTCAGGGGCCCTTTGTGGTTCCTTGAATTTTAGGATTTAAAAAAATTTTTTGTAAAAACTGTCATTGGGATTTTGATAGGAATTTCACTGAATTTGAATATTTTAACAATATTAATTCTCCTAATCCATAAACATGAGATGTCTTTCTAGTTAAATTATTTGTCTTCTTTAATTTTTTTCATCAATATTTTGTAATTTTCTGTGCACAAGTTTTTGTATCTTTGGTTAAGTTTATTCCTAAGTATTTTGTTCTTTTTGGTAAATGGGATTGTTTTCTAAATTTCCTTTTCGGACAGTTCTTTGTTATCCTTCCAGACTATTTCTATGTCTTTCAGTTCCAGAAGCCTGTGGTGTACAGTAAGATATGGGCTATGTATAAGGTGTGTAAAACAAGTGAGGAATCGGGGATTTCTGAAGAGTCTCAGCCTCACACCATTTTTTAGGCTGGTCTTGCTCTTTACCACTCATATGTGGAGAAAACTTTTAGGTGACTGCTATAAATTGTCTCAATTTCAATTACCAGACAACATTATACAGAGTGTGCCAGAGCTCAAGCCATGAGCCCTGGGAGCTGAAGCTCTGACATGATTTGTCTTGGGAGGAAAGCACTTCTCCGACCTTGACCACCCTGCTTTCCCTCCCCCCTTCCTTCTGCTCAGCATTTATTGATCACCACCAATGCAAACCTGTGCTAAACATCAGGAATTCAAAGATAAGTAAGTTTATAATCTAATAGGAGGATAGAAAGAGACACTAAAATATGAAACTCTGAGCACTGTCATAATGGTATCAACAGAGAGAGAAATTTGAAAAACCTTCCTTTATAAGACAGAGAAATTCAGATATTTCATAGGAGCCATGGAGAAAACATTCTGTAGAGATAAAATTGAAACAATTATCTCAAAGTTTGGTTCAGTTCTTTCTGTGGCAGAAATAGGCTGTGAGATGTGTGGAGCTCCCGGTTTTTGAAAATCTAACATGCTTTTTAACTATCAAGTGACATCTTTCTGAACTAGAAGACATCTAGATATATTTTTAAGGCAAATATTCTTATGCATGCTGAAAATCTGCATTTATGAAAACATTTCTTACTGAGATTCAAACAGAACTTGTTAGTCTTGCTGTGGATGCTGCAGGGCCCCTGGGTTTGAGGCTGTCAGTGGATATAATCGCAGTGGAGCAAGGCAGAGAAATTAGAGCCTGAGGCAGCTGTCATGACTCACATTCTCTGTTCTTACTTGAATCATGTGGGAAAAATGGGCTGGATTACCTGAATGACCCTTTTAAGACATGTTTTTTTGGCTGTGGTGACCAGTGAGTGTTGGGCCATCTCTTTTGATGCTTTGATTAAAGTAGGTGATTAAAACACCTACTTGCCTATAGCTTGGCTATTTTTAGACTAACATTTCCTAGAGTCCAAGACCCTGTGCAAATATGGGCAAAGATGCTCAAAGGAGTGGGGAAAGAGAGAGGGGCCCTGTGCAGCCCTTGCATATGAAATCATAACAGTGCCATTTGAATAGCCGATATCCCTCCTGGTGACAGCTACAGGCACATGAAAGCTGGGCCAGGGACTGCTCAGCTAATTGAAGTGCCATGTAGGTTCTCTTTGCCCTCAAGAACTTTTCTGATAAATAGCTCTTGACCAGCTCCTTATATGGCTACAGACAGCCCCAAGAGATTGAGATGTATTTTGGACACAATCTGATCCTCATTTCTCAAGGGTCTCAGGCCTTTGCCTTTGTAGCTGAGGGAGACAGCAGTGGGCTCCAGAGGCCCTCGTATCCTGGCCCTGTGGCAGTCACTTTTCCCCTGAAGATCCTCCCTTATCTTGAAGAAGAGAGGTGCCTGGCGCTTGTCACAACATGTAGGGCAGTGGCTAAGATAGTTTGAGAGAAGCCATGTGGGGAGATCAGAACTAGCAAACTTGCACAGGAGGAAAGTAGCTCTTGACTTGTTCACCTTTTGAGAGCCTTGGGGCCCATTGAGAATAATTTCCTAAGCCCCGTAGGGTATGACATGCTGGCTAGCCAATTTATTTTGTTTATTACTTAGGAGAGCCACACCAGATGGGAGGGTCACTGGTGTTGCTTACATCAGGTGCCACAACCTAGAGGCATTCCCCCCAAAGGCCTGTGGCTTTTGCATACTGGATTTTTTTTCTTGTTCCTTGATAGAACTTAATGCATCATATATGTTGAATGAATAAATGCTCTACTTGGAACAGAGAAAGAAGCTGGTGGCTCATTAGAACTTTGTGCTTTGATCTTGACATTTGAGGGATTTCACATGTCTATTAATAATGCTACATTACAGATACCTAAGAGCATGCTAGTCACAGAAGACAAAAACCCAATGGCTAAAGAGAACAAAAACTCATTTTGATGTTAACGTTGCAGGAAAAAAGATGTTGTCAGATGTTGTGGTTTTTCATCAATGGTCTTGATGGATTCTGGCATTGCTACCACCGCTAATCAGTGTGGCCACTCACGTTCTAAGGAGTTGCTGGCCTCCACAGAAAGCCAAGTACTCTGCCCGAACAGCTGCCGCTGTCTAACGCCCTTCCAAAAAACTTTAGAGGAAAATACTTTCTACCTTTTCCAGGTAGACTTTTCTTACTAGAGGCCACATCTTCCCTGAGGAGTATAGAAGAGAGGAGGAAGAAAACTTCCAGGAAAAACAAGGAGCCAGGAGTGAACAGACAGCCCTCTCAGGCTCACTCATGGCAGCCCATATTTAACGTGGACCTGGAACTGTGGAGTGAGAGCTATTCAGAAATGTATACCCAGGAGTGTAACGACCTATAATATATGAACTGATTTTGGAGTAACTTGTAATATGCTTAACATAATATTGCAACCAGGGGAGCCAATTTTTTTAAAGAATAAAACAATGAGGGAGAATAAATATCATTAATACAGCATGAGTGACATGGGAGTTCCAGTGAACAGGGGATTTTCTCACTCTGACATCAGATTCTAATTGCAGAGGGACCATCTTAGTTGTCACTAACCAGCTTTAAAAAAATAATGTAAAATATAATGTGTTATCTAGAAGACCCATAGCCTTGGCTGGTGAAAAGGAGAGTGGCCCCCAGGAGAGTGATAGTTACTAACTGGTCACCCTGGCCAAAAAAACAGATCTCAATGGGCTCTCTCAGGTACCATCATTGGGATTTGCTTGGGTGACTGCAGAAAAAACAGATCACTTGAACAGCTGCCCCAATCCTTAATTTCTCCATTCTCTTCACCTACAGTGGTATCTGGGGACACTTAAAAGGCCACAGGCCCCTCCTGGGAGTCCATGACCAGCACCAGGAGGAACCCACAGGCAGGCCAGAAGTAGGCACAGAGCACGTGATGCCCCGCTGGGGACCACAGCATCATTTCACTGCCGGGTGCAGCCTGAATTCCTTTTGGAATTGTCTGGAAGTCCCCACCTGGTTAGGATACACTAGATGTTCAGAAGGACAACACATCTAGTTCGTGGGATCTTCCTTTTGATTCAGCATAGACCTTGTCCAATGTTTTCCAAAGTAAATGTGAACTGTTCATAGCATCCTTTATAAAAGGGGAGGGTGTCCTATGACCTCATTAGAAGTGCTGGTTAAACAGATTTCTTTACTAGGGGACTTCTCAGGGCTTCCTGACACTGTGACTTCCAAGAGAATGGTAAAAGTTACAATATTTCCCAGAAAAGCATTTTACTGGACTGACAATTCTCAAAATCCATTGTGGGAAACACTAGTCTGTATTTGTTGGAAACAGGGATCCTCTTCCTGTTTCAAATCCATACATAGCATCCTACTTGTGTTTGTGCTTCTATTGTCTATTCTAGAAACATTAGCTCCCCATTTCCTATCATAACACATATGGTGAAGAAAAACGTGAAGTCCACTTTGTCTGTTGAGGTCTGCTCAGGCTCTACACCTTTTCAGGGGATTTGAGAGGCAGTGTCCCTGCTGCGCTTTCTGTGGGGCTAAAGATCAGCTGGGAGATCAGGTAGGTGGAAAGTTAGAAGCAGCTGTGTCATGGCCAGTGTCCAGGTGCGTGGCGTTCAAACCCAGCTCCGTAACTCTGGAGCAGATGACATTAGTACCACCTCACAGAGTGATTTGGAGAATTGCAAGGCATCATGCACTTGAAGTGCCTAATGCACAGTAAGGAAGAACAATGATTGTTTGGGGAACGTGGGGTAAGAAGAAATAACATGTCTCAAAATTATAATTTGGCAAAGTTTTTACAAAACTTCTCATTAAGCTACTGTTCCAAAGTGAAATAAATAAATTTCAATAAATTTTATTTCATTTTAACAGTTTCACTGGATTTCTGAGAAATAATGCTCTCTTCTGTTTCAGTGCCCTCTCCTCTTTAATATTCTAGAAGAGGGAATATCTAGTTCTAGATCATGTGTGTATGAAGATAAATACCATGATGTGGAACTTGAATTTCTTACGGTTCAGTTGAGGAGGAAGACAAGTAAAAGTACAAGTAAAACATGGTGTGATAAGTGCTACAGTTCGAGCTGCAATTAGGAGAACATGACGATATCCCTAGCACACAGTGGGTCCTCAACACATTTCAGCTGAGTAGAGGGAAGAGTGAACAAATGAATCTAATATATACTAATATAAAAGAGGTTATCACTGATTTGTGGGGCAAAATATCCTTATGATCTTAATTTATATGTTCTCCTTGCATTCTCCCTTTTATCATTTCTAGTTAAGTGTACAGATCTTGCAGTCCTTTGACCCAGACAACTATCAAGGAAGCAGACTGAAAGAGCCTGTGTAGGGAAGGACCTGCTCCCACTGCAGAGACTGTCCTGGGTGTGCACCAGGGAGAGTGGAGAAGCTGAGAAGCATAAAGGCTTGGGATGTGAGCCTGCAAGCAGCACCCAGATCTCACAAAGGATAGCTTAGATGCACATGGTGGGGAGGGTGGGGCTGGTACGGGGGCACTTCATGTCCTATAGCCCATGTGTGCCACAGAAGCAGAGAGCCACCAGACATCAGGGGCACTGTGGACATGGATAATGACACTGTCACAGGACAGCACAGCATGGTTTTGTGGGATGGGGGCTCTGAGCAGGAAGTAGATGGTTAGAAAAAAATTTTTTTTTAAATTTTATTCTCATACACTGTCTGAAAGTATAACTTACTGCCCCTTCCTTAGATAAATACATAACCTGAGTTTTTTGCCTTTTAAAAAAATTCTTACCCAAGGATTTATTGATTGATTTGAGAGAGGAAGAGAGAGGGAGGGGGAGAGAGACATCAATTGGTTGCCTCCTATAAGCGCACCGCCAGGGAATTGTGCCCGCAGTCCTTTGGTATACAGTACAATGCTCCAACCCACGGAGCCACCTTGCCAGGGTGAGTTTGCTTGCCTTTTGATGATGGTCATCTGAGGTTTTCAATTCCAAAGTTTTCTGCCTAAGGCTGGTCAACACACAAGCTTCAAGGCTGAAGACCCAAGAGACTGTGAAATTAGCTACAGCTGGACATAAGAGACAAGCTGGAGAAAGAGGGGAAGAGAACTATGTACTTTATGCCCTCTTTGCTCCTGCTACAGAAGTATAAATATTACTTGGAAGGAAATAGACATTACCTGAAGATCATCTGTTCCCCAAGCTCCCTGCAGCTCTCGGGAGCATTCCTGTAGAGGGTCAATCCACCTCTAATTAGATATTTCCCCTTTTCAGACAGTTCTTGTCTATTCAACCTCAGCTATTCTTGACTCTCAAAAGACAGAACTACAAGACTAGCTCCTTCAAGACTCTGTTCAGCTGCCTCCCTGCAATCCCCCAAATGTCAATTCCTAGTACAGCCCAAGCTGTCACTACTGCAGAGCAGAAGCCAAAATATGTGATGGAAACATCATGGAGGCATCCCTTCTCCCTCATTTTCAGCACCTACTCGGGGGTACCCTCACCTGTGTCTACTCAGCACAGAGATTTGATTTAGCCTAGTGTAGTGTATGGTCATGGGGCAAGGAGAAAAACCATATGAACAGTGGGCAGAACAAAAACATGTTTTAAACATTTTAACGTAGCCTCTGAAGTTTCATATTAAAGTTGTATTTTTTATTTTATTTTTCAGTATATTTTATTGATCATGCTATTCCAGTTGTACCAATCTTCCCCCTTTGCCCCCCTCCACCCAGTACGCCCCTTCTCTCCAGCAATCTTTCCCCTTAGTTCATGCCCATGGGTCAAGCATATAAGTTCTTTGGCTTCTCCATTTCCTATACTATTCTTAACCTCCCATCTATTTTGTTCCTACCAATTATGCTTCTTAATCCCTGTACCTTTTCCCCCATTTTCCTCCTTCCCCCTCCCAGCTAATAACCCTCCAAATGATCTCCATATCGATGATTCCTGTTCTTGTTTTTGCTTAGTTTGTGGTTTTTTACATTCAGTTGTTGATAGTTGTAAGTTTGTTGTCATTTTAATGTTCACAGTTTTGATTTTCTTTTTCTTAAACAAGTTACTTTAACATTTCATGTAATAAGGGCTTGGTGATGATGAACTCCTTTAACTTGACTTTACCTGGGGAGCACTTTATGTGCCCTTCCATTCCAAATGAAAGCTTTGCTGGATAGAGTAATCTAGGTTGTAGGTCCTCACTTTTCATCACTTTGAACACTTCTTTCCAGTTCCTTCTTGCCTGCAAAATTTCTTTTGAGAAATCAGCTGACAGTCTTATGGGAACTCCTTTGTAGATAACTCTCTACTTTTCTCTTGCTGCTTTTAAGATTCTTTCCTTATCTTTAATCTTGGATAATATAATTACAATATGTCTTGGTGTGTGCTTCCTTGGGTCCAACTTCTTTGGGACTCTCTGAGCATCCTGGACTTGCATGTCTAGCTCCTTGGCCAGATTGAGGAAGTTTTCCTTCATTACTTGTTTGAATAAGTTTTCAATTTCTTGCTCTTCATTTTCTCCTTCTGGCATTCCTATGATCAGATGTTGGTACATTTAAAGTTGTCCCAGAGGTACCTAAGCCTCTCCTTATTTTTTTGACTTCTTGTTTCTTCATCCTGTTCTGGTTGAGTGTTTATTTCTTCCTTATGTTCCAAATTGTTGATTTGAATCCTAGCTTCCTTCTTTTCACTGTAGGTTCTCTATAGATTTTTCTTTATTTCACTAGTGTAACCTTCATTTCTTACTTTATGTTATTGAGGTACTCAGTGAGTTCTCTGAGCATCCTGATCACCAGTGTTCTGAACTCTGCATCTGATAGGTTGGCTATTTCCATTTTGTTTAGTTCTTTTTTTTTCTGGGATTTTGTTCTGTTCTTTCACTTGGGCCATAGTTTGTTGCCTCCCCAATTTGGCAGCCTCCCTGTTTGTTTCTGTGTATTAGGTAGAGCTGCTTTTACTCCCTGTCTTAGTAGCATGGCCTATGTAAAAAAGACATCTGTAAATTGTGTGGGCAGAGCCTTAGGTAATTGCCAGGGTGGGGCAACCCTCTTCACTGCTTTGTGGCTCTGTGTGGGGGGATGGGGCTTGGAGAGGGGTCAGTGCCATTGCCTGCCTTCTGGAGGCCTGTTGGGCACTCACCCTACTTCCAGTCACCTCACCTACCTCTTGTATGCTATTGGCACCCTTCCAGCTGCTGCTGTGGGGTTTATGCATGTTCTAAGCTTCTGCGGGCCCTTCAAGTGGTGAAAATGCGTCAGTTTCTTCTGGTGCCCCAATCCCTGCTGTATTTTACAACCAGAGGTAATGGGGATTTATCTTCCCAGTGCTGGAATTCTGGATTGTGTGATCTGGACTGGGGCTGAGATCACTCACTCCCAAGATATCCCCGCCAATTTTTATCCACCTCACATGAATGTGGGACCATCTGATCCCCCACCACCACTTCTCCACACCACCATGCATCTTCTCCACCTCTCTCTGCCCTGGTTCTTCGACTCTACCCCTCATACCTGTCTGGATGAATGGGGCTTCTGTAAATTTTTGGTTGTCGGACTTTCATACAGCTTGATTTTCTGATGGTTCTCGGTATAATTTGTTTTAGAGAGCTGGTTGTAATTCTTTCTATGGTTGTGTGAGGAGGCAAAGCGTGTCTACCTATGCCTCCATCTTGACTGGAAGTGAAAGATGTATTTTTTAAATGATTGAAAGAGTGACCAAAAGTTTACTTAGAAGTAATCCATGGGTGTAAGGTGTCAGGGTTTACTACATTTGAGGGCAGGTAGTTGAACATATTTGATGTTCCATTAGATATTGCAAAGTAACATTAAAAATAAATTCCTTGAAGGCAGTAATGGAGACCAATTATTAGGAGGTACCTACAAGTGATCACTCATATGGTTGAATCTACCAGTAAATCCAAAACTTTTTCATCTGAAAGAATACATTAGACAAACTTTGTGAGGCTGATTAAAGGAGGAAAATACAGAGAACAGAGGCAGCAAAAATATACAAAATTATTTATGAGAAAAGAGAAATAATCACAAATGCAGAAGAGATTAAATATGTAATATAAATTATATACCCAGTTTCCAAGTAATTTTAGTCAGAATTTTATATTTGTTTCCTGAATCAATAAGTACTATTCAAAACAGTGTAAAAATGGGTTAGGGAAGGGGATTAGTGTTTCTGGGATAAGAGATGGCATCTGGGGCAAGAGCCTACCCCAAAGTAAAGGGTATCTAAAATGTTTGACACTTATTTGCCTTAAAAAGTTGACACTTATTCAAAGGAAAAAAAGAAAAAAATGACAAGATGCCCAGCCCTTGGCTCTCTTCCCCACCCCCTCCTACTCCTCCTCATTCCCCCAAAGACTGAAGTCTGGCTTGAGTGAGGTGGCAGGCCAGCCCCTCTCAGATGAGGTCAGAAATATTGAAGGGCATCTCCTCGATGGAGGTGATGTAGAAGGTCTCAATGTCTCAAAGACTTCTTGTCTTCTTCAGCCACACTCTTATGGCCAAAACGTCCACCGTAACCCAGTAATTCTGTGATTATAGTTTTCCATGTTGGTGGGAAGGTCATAAGTTGATGACTAAAGAAAACTCCTGCACATCAATGCCTCTGGCCAGTAGGTCAGTGGTAATTAATACTCAGCTAGAGGCAGAGCAGAACTCCCTCATGATTATACCTCAGTCCTTTTGGTCCATATCCCCATACATGGCAGAGATGATGAAGTCTTGGGCATGCATCTTTTCAGTGAGCCAATTAATCTTTCTTCAAGTGTTGATGAAGTTGACAGTGTGGGTGAGGGTAAGGGTTTCATACAAGTCACACGGTGTATGGCTTCCACTCATCTTGTTCCACATTGATGTAGAATTGGTGGATACCCTCCAGAGTCAACCATTCCTTCTTGACAAGAATCCAAGTGGGGTTCCTTGTGAACTTCTTGGTCACCTCAAGCACATCAGAAGGCATTATAGCTGACAGCAAATCCACCTGGGTGTTGCTGCTGACTGTTTGTCATAGATCTGATCCCTGAGTCCACAGCTTAACATTTCATCAGCTTCACGCAGTACAAACATCTTGATGTATTTGGGAGACAGGTATTTTCAGTTAAGCATATCAAACAAATGGCCTGGGGTGCCCACAATCATATGGTGAGTTTCCACCTGCACCATCTGCACCTCAGCATGCACACTGGTACCACCAATGCAGGCATGGCAAGAGGCACCCATGTAATCTCCTAAAGCCATGACTACCTTCTATATCTGCCATGTCAATTCCCTAGTGGCCACCAGGACCAAGGCCTGGGTGACCTTTAGATCCAATTCAATCTGTTGCAGAATTGTTATAGCATAAGTAGCCATTTTTCCTTTTCCAGACAGAGTGATCATATCATAGTGTTGATACAAGGAATAATGGCTCCCTGCTGGATGGCAGAGGGCTTCTCAAAACCATAAGCATAGATACCACAGAGGAATGTGCACTCAGGCAAGATGCACTTGGAGAGGTTCATCAAAGCTGTCAACAATCTCCTCTCCATTTACTCGAGATGATGCCTTCAAGATCCATTCCATAGGGGCCATTGTCTCTTGATCCGTTGGCTTAAAGTGTGTGTATGCTGACTGAGGCATGTTAGAAATCTTGATAGCCAGCTCTTCCTACTAGCACCCGACCTTGCACGATGCCATCCTCATTTCCTGACCCAATTCCCACCAATTCCAGGAATTCTAACTCGCACTCATGCTCCTTAGAAATTCCTGTGGCCATTTGAATGGCTAGAAAAAATGGTTATTTCCTAGAAAAATATACAACCTAAACATAAGAAGCAATGTACTGATCATCATAGCAGATAGTAAAAACGCGATCATAGATATATCATTAACAAAGCAACAATCAAGAGTTTCATATCTGAGTTTTTTTTCCAATCCTTGATCAGTGTTAATTATTCTAGGCCACATAAAAATACAGAAATCTGCTGGACTTCCAGCCAAGACAGAGGTGTAGGTAGACATGCTTTGCCTCCTAACACAACCAAAAGAAGGACAACAACAAATTTAAAAACAAAAAATAATAAGAACTGCCAGAAAATCGAACTGTATGGAAGTCGAACAACTAAGAAATTAAAGAAGAAACATTCATCCAGACCAGTAGGAGGGGTGGAGACGGGCAGCCGGGGTAAAGACTTGTGGCAAGGCATTGGTTAGAGGACAAGGGCGCACAAGGTGGCAGATAGTGAATGAGGCAAGGCAGTGACTAGTGGGGCATGTGGTCCCACATTTGCATGTGGATAAACCAGGAGGAACAGCTGGGGAATGAGACAGACTGGGCAACCCAGGGTTCCAGCGTGGGGAAATAAAGCCTCAAAACCTCTGACTGAAAAACCTTGTGGGAGTTGAGGCAGTAGAAGAAACTCCCAGCCTCACAGGACAGTTCATTGGAGAGACCCACAGGGTCCTAGAATGTACATAAAACCATCCACCCTGGAATCAGCACCAGAAGGGTTCAATTTGCTTGTGGGTAGTGTAGGAAGTGACTGAAAGCCAGCCAAGAGCTGAGCAAGTAGCATTGTTCCCTCTCAGACCCCTCCCCCACATACAGCACCACAATGCAGCGAATTGGGCTGCCCAGCCCTGGCGAATACCTGAGGGTCAGCCCCTTGGTATGTAAAACAAAAACTATGTCCCTAATGAAAGAACAGGTCAAAGATCCAGAAAAAATACAACTAAGTGATGAAGAGATAGACAATCTATCAGATTCAGAGTTCAAAACACTGGTAATCAGGATGCTCACAGAAATGGTTGACTTTGGTTGCAAACTAGAGGAAAAAGTGAGAGCTATGAAAAGTGAAATAAAGGAAAATATACAGGGAACCAACAGTGATGGGAAGGGAACCAGAACTCAAATCAATGGTTTGGAGCAGAAAGAAAAAAATAAACACTCAACCAGAATAGAAGGAAGAAACAAGAATTCAAAAAAATGAGGAGAGGCTTAGGAACCTCCAGGACAACTTTAAACATTCCAACATTCAAATCATAGGGGTGCCAGAAGGAGAAGAGGAAGAGCAAGGCATGGAAAACTTATTTGAACAAATAGTGAAGGAGAACTTCCCTAATCTAGCAAAGGCAATAGATTTCTAGGAAGTCCAGGAAGCTCAGAGAGTCCCAAAGAAGTTGGACCCAAGGAAGCACACATCAAGGCACATCATAATCACATTACTCAAGATTAAGGATAAAGAGAGAATCTTAAAAGCAGCAAGAGAAAAGCAGAGTTACCTACAAAAGAGTTCCCATAAGACTATCAGCTGATTTCTCAAAAGAAACCTTACAGGAAGGGGCTGGAAAAAAGTATTCGAGGTCATGAAAGGCAAGGACCTACAACCAAGATTACGCTATCCAGGAAAGCTTTCATTTAGAATGGAAGGACAGATAAAGTGCTTCCCAGATAAGGTCAAGTTAAAGGAATTCGTCATCATCAAGCCCTTATTATATGAAATGTTATTTAAGAAAAAGAGAAGATCAAAAATATGAACAGTAAAATGACAACAAACTCACAACTATAAACAACCGAACCTAAAAAAACAAAACCAAAAACAAACTAAGCAAACTAGAACAGATTCACAGAAATAGAAATCACATGGAGGGTTATCAGGAATGAGGGGGAAAAGGGAGACTGGGGGAAAAGTTACCAGAAATAAGAAGCATAAAAGGTAGGCATAAAATAGACAGGGGGAGGTTAAGAGTACAGGAAATGGAGAAGCCAAAGGACTTATATATGATCCATGGACACGAACAAAAGAGGGGGAATGTGAGTGGGAAGGGGTGTGCAAGGCGGAGGGGAATAAAGGGGGGAAATGGGACAAGTGTAATCGCATAATCAATAAAATATATTAAAAAATAAAAAACATACAGAAATCTCATTTCTTTAAAGATAGTTAAAAAGAAAAGCCTAGAGGTTCTTTTGGTCATAGTCTATTATTCCCTGTATGAGATTCAATTTTCCAATATTCCATTTAGAATGTTTGCATTTATATTCCAACACATAAAAGGTGAGACTAAGAAAGACTTATTGTCCTGTGAGAAGATCTTCATAGAGGAAAGCCGATCAGAATGGATTTTGATGTTGCCTCATATAGAAATAAAACTAGAAAGCAGGAATGCAAGTTGGATTCCAGTTGCCAATTCAGTAAGAAGTCAGGAACCGTCAGGAACTGTGAACCTGTGTTGAGAAGTTTAAGAACCATGTTTAAGAAAATGATCATTTTTAAAAACTGCTCTGTTATATATTGGTTGCTCTGGCTCTTCTTCTCCACAGATAAGTATAAAAGTCTCAAAACAAAAAGGACCTGAATGCTTGTCCACAGGGACAGGAAAATAGGCAGGAGCTGGGAAGACAAGAACTTCCCTGGCATCCAGTCCCAGAGAGGCCAAAAAGGCAACAGTGAGTCAGGATTGCTCTCAAGAGTGGAGCAGAGTAGTTGAAGAGAGAGGCAGAAGAAAGCGAACTTTGGGGGTCACAGCCTCTGTCTGAAGCATGACTCTGAATTATAAGATGAAAGGGCTATTTAGTTCACACAAGTTTAGAGAAGATGTCTCTCTCATCTTCACGTAATTAGCTCCTTCTGGTATCTTGGACCTGTTTCTTTCAACAATCTCATTACTCCAGCTGGTTTCTTCATTCTGTCACCACCTCTCTCCACTTTCAACTCTCCCACTCACTCCCTTTAGTCCTTGAAGTCTAACTTCTGCCTCCCTTCTTCATGAAACTGCTCTAAAGTCTATTAAATTTACATGGTACTTTTAAATTCTTGTGTTACATTTCTTTGCTGCATTTCCTGGAACTGGGGTTCCTAACATCTACTTATGTTGGGCCAATTCCACTATGTAGATTCTAGAACCTTTCATGCAAGGCTCATCACAATCCAGAGTTCCCTACTCAGGCAGGTCAAAATCACTTTGGACTTTGGTTTCCCCATCTAGTAAATCAAATAATTGTATTGATAACTACTTATTCTTCCAGTGCAAAATTATAATTCTATGCCTGCTCTGGTCCTTCTCTGCTGGAATCAACCTCTCTCCTCGGAACATAAACAAAAGTTTACTTATATCTGTCACTCATTGATGAATTTCTTCAATGAATCAGCTGAGAATTCATTCCTAGTCAAGGGCTGTGTTGGGGGAATAAGCAGTAAAGAGGCCAACAAGGCAGACATGGCCCCTGCCCTCAAGAGCAGCACTACTGGTGTGCATATAAGTTCAGCTTCTTCCAAGAAAATTTCCTAAGAGCAGGAGCCAGCTGTGTGTCCCCTTTGCACAAAAGAGGGACAAAGAAGAGCTTGCCAAAAGCATGAAAAACCCTTGGCCATCTAAACATTACCTGCCCACTTGACTTTGCTCTTGGATGAAGACCAGGAGGCTGAAGTCCAACTGTGAAGATGTGGTGTGGTGCTTTCCCCACACGCTGCCTATTTTAACACTCCTGGGGAAAGATTCAGGGTTCTAAATAAAAGGGAAAAGAAGTTATGTGAAGGACAATCCCTTTATTTTTTAAAGCACTGGATTGAGATTTTAAACAGAGGTATTTTTCCCTGCAGATAGAGGATTCAAGTTTAATTATTTTTCTTCTTTTGCTCAGTAGGTGTGAATCATGCAGAAAGCTTTTAAAGGCAGCAAGTCCATGATCATTGTGATTCCAATCACTAAAATACTCAAAGAATGCTTACATTCCAAGCAATGCAAACATATTTTAAAAAGTACCCTTCTAAGAAAACATTTTCAAATGGCAATGTCGGTAAAGTAGTCAGGTTCTACAACAAACTATTGAGTCTGTAGCTCCTTATTAAAAGTTTTCTCACAACAAACTGGCAGAGAGCAAAACCAAAATGATTCCTAGAACTGGTGTTGAGTTCCAGTCACTGAGTAGAGTCTCTGAACTGGCACAATTTGTTAGGGCACACATGTCATTTCAGTCACACTTCCTGTATTTTGGAAGCTTTTATCTGTGCATTTGGCCCATGAGGATACTCAGTATGGGGCTGAAAAAGATGGTACTTTTGAACCAAAGAGATTTAATTTTCCAAGCTACGGACTGTAGGAGTTCTAAGAGCCTGCTGAGTTCCACAAGCAAAGAAAATCACTGTGTGACATCCAGCAGATCTGGGTCCCTAGTAAATTAAATGTAAATCTGTAGGTTTATTGGGGACATCAAAACTTTTAGAGTTCGAAGACATAGGAAGGTAACAACTGGTTACTGCAATACACAAAAGTTTATTATTGATTTTTTCTTTTCTGAAGGCAAAATATAATAGAAATAAACATCAACAAATTTTGTACAACAAAACAGCTTTCAATATGGAACAGACAGTCCATGAATGTTTTAAAATCTCAGAATGGCTTCCCTTTTTCAGTCATGCTTCCTTGCACTCTGGGAGGAATTGGCATGGAAGAGATGGTGGTGGCCCACTGGGTGTAGTGAGTGGAAAGACGGACAGGCTTCTCTAGATTCGAGTCAGCTGGTGCCACAGACTGGATGGGAGGATGCTCTCCACTTTCTCCATGACAAAATTTAAGGGGGCAAACAAAGTGCTGAGGAACTGCAAAGAAACAAAGGAACAGATGTCAGGAGAGATCTCTTTCAAGACTACAAAATAATCCTCTCCACCTCTTCATCTAAAGTCTCTGCATTGTAAAAGTCTCAAAAGCCTACAATTTCATATTTGTGTGTATAAGAAGTACCAGCTGATGATCAAACCCTCATTCCAGTCCCCGACCCCTCGCTATGAGAAAGGGGATAAGTGTCTGTCTGTCGACTGTGCCTGTCACCCCTTTGATAGCAGTCCCACAGTTCTGAGGCCTCCCAATTAGTTTTCAGGATCTCCTAGCTGCCCACACAGATGACCACTGAAAGGGACTGAGATAGGTAGCAAGTTGCATAGAGTTAACAAATGGTGACAAAAGAGTTAAAAAATGGTGACCACTTGCTTACCTAGCTGGGCATATAACACACCAAGTGAAAAAGGGAATTTTTAAAAAGTCAATTTTGTTGTATGGTTGTGAACTGCTTTAGGATCCTGTAGTCTCCTAAAAACCTGAGTAGCCCATGTCATTTCTGAACTACCTGCTTAGTGACATGCCTCATGGGAGGGGGGAGGCAGCAAATGGGTCAGTCCATAGACGGCACGTCTTGTTAAAGAGGTGCTGCTCTGAGGAGATCTTTGGGGTCCATTTTATTTGGTTGCTAAACTCCTTTCTGTTTTACATGTAGAGAATAATTTGGCAGATTAACTTCTCTTTTAAGAATGCCAAGTGCTTCACCTGAGACTCATTTAACATAATCTCAAAACTGTTCTGATTATGTTCTTGTGAATAATCAGCTTCACTTCACCACCCAGTGCTGGGAAGAAGAGGTACCCTCATCCAGCCAGGAATGAGAAGGGTGTTTGGAAGCTTTCCTCACCCTCTCTCTGTCTCTTCAGAACCAAGGTATCTCTTCACTCGGGTTCAATACCTAGTTTGTGTACTGTGGAGTCCTTTGTCCTAAGCCCTTGTCCATAGCACGTCATTGTCTACACCACCAAGAATTTCCCATAGAAATATAGTAGAATATTAATATATATGCAGAGGAACATGGTTATTAAGTCAAAAAATGAGTGGACAGTATGGGCTTCTCCACTGGTCATATGATCTGTGGATTGTACATCTCGGAGGAGGGGTATGGTAGGCAAGTTTCCCAAATTCATTTGACCTCAGAATCTTTCCTTCTTTTTTTAAAGGAACGAGTAGAATACAAACTGAGAAGGCCTATAATGCATCATAGCTGGATCATCAAGTGTGAGGATGTAAAGGCAACTCAAGATAGTATAAAATTTGGAGTCTTTCTCTGTGCTGTGCCTTTTACGCCAATAAAATACATTTACTCAGTAAGGCATGTAAGTGCTGGGTGAGGAATAATGGAATGTGGGACCAAACTCCCACTATCGGAAACCTCACAGCCTGGAGCTGGGAGGGAGCACTGAAACCTGTACACAGCAAAGTCACAATCCCAGATAGACCATGAGAGAACTGAAGAAGCACCAGGAGGATTCAGAAAAGAAAGAGAATCCTTTCTGTTGAAAGGATAGGGAAAAACTTAAAATGAGGCAACTGAAATAGATCCCAATGGGTGGTTGGATAGCAAAAGACAGAGATGAGGTAGGGATAACAAGCAAAGAATATGAGCAGGTGGGCCCTCCAGGCTCAATAAACAACTGGTACGACCAGAAGATAGTAAATAGTTTAGCTTAGCTGGAAAAATTACAGGTAGAGCTTAAAAGTAACTAGATGAACACTGGGAATGGCCTGAGGGGCAGGCTGGATTTGTAGTTAAGAAATAGGGAGCCGTACTGGTACTTGAGTAAAGATAGATGGCTCTTTCTTTCCTCAAGTGTGTGTTAGATATATGATCATTTCCAATAAGCTTTTGAAATTATCCTTTCAGTGAACAGAACTGCTGGAGATGCTCACCCTACCGAATGGACTGCCTACTCTTTTCAGTTTAGGGTTGAATGCAGTTGTAAGCATCATGAAAGATATTTGGCCCAGAAATGAATAATTACTTCCCAGGTTGCCTGTGAAAGAGTTTGTAAAATCCTGGTTATGCGAGGATAATATGGGACAAGTCCACTGATCACATTAAACCAACATGATAATGTTATAAAATTAAAAATACATACCCATTCTTTTTACTTATTTATATTGTTCAGAGACCACCATGCTTCATAGATCACAGCATTTTCCTATCATACTCAGTTCCATGAAGAGCAGCGAAGTGCTAAAGTGGTCTGGATAAACCAGAGATGCTGACAAGGGTTGGAAGATGGGGCTCAGTGCACAAGGTGAGATTGCTGGTGAAATTATCATACCCTAAGGACTTGATGAAAAATAGATTTAGAACTGCTGAAGTTGTGAATGAGGGGAAGGAACTACTGAAGTGTTAGCAAGAGCCAGTGCAGTTGGATGGAAGGCATCATTCAAAGCCTGTGCGCTGGACCATGCCAGACCCTATAAGACAGGATATCAGGGAGCCTCAGCCTGGGCAGCAGAATGAATGGGGATGTCATTACAAAATTGGTTAAAGCCCTATTTGTTTGTTTTTGTTTTGAGAACTGACCTGACTTTGATAAAAAGTGCAAAAGGCAAGGCCTCTGGAAATCAAGAGGTGAGCTTCTGTCCCTGTGCGATGTCTATAATTGCCCCTCTTCCCACAAGGTGCAGCAAGATGCAATGGGGCCTGCCTCCCTGGACTACACCTGCCTTGTCAACAAGTTTTCTCAAGAGATTTAAGTCCCCACATCTCCAGAGTTTGTGACAATTTACTGTTCTCCCTCACATCTAGAAGGTTCTTCCTTGGGAAATTGAGAAAAATATTCCCTTGAACTTTTCCCTAGAGACCCTAATTCTCTCATAGCACCCAGTTGTGATGTGCACCTTTGATCATTAAGCTACTTTTCTCCTTAGTGCCGTCCCACACCCTCCTTCCCATATATCAGCCACAGGGAGAAGCGGACAATGTAGTAAGGTGTCATAATGTGCTGTGCCCTTTCAGTTAGTGACCAAATAAAGGTCAGCAGCTTTTATCCAGAGTCATTTAAAAAACAGTTCAGTGGAACCTGCCTTGCTTGGAGTGCTCATTTACATTTCTTTGCATGTTTGAAAATCAGTCCATTTTTTTGGTCAGAGACACAACCAATGCACATAGAGGAAGAGCAGTTTCACTCAAAGGCTTGGGAAATTAATTGCCGGAAGAATTAAGTCTGAATGAGCAACCCCAGGCAACCTGGGAACAGCTCATCTCTCTCAATGTCCAAAACTGCTGTCCAGAGGGCAGAGATACATGGTAGAAATACACTATGGTTCAACCAGGGTCTTGTGCTGAGGAAAAGCAACTGAACCAGTAAAAAAGAAAGAGTGACACTTCAATTGCCTGATACTCCTTTTTCTGAAACACCATTACTTAGAAGGTCATGGCTCCCATGCTTCATTAACATTCAAAATGCCTCCACTTATCTGAATACATTCCAGGTGCCCCATTGCAATCAG
This sequence comes from Macrotus californicus, assembly GCA_007922815.1. NCBI lineage: Eukaryota > Metazoa > Chordata > Mammalia > Chiroptera > Phyllostomidae > Macrotus > Macrotus californicus. Next base: position 13,346 of record VMDR010007257.1, on the reverse strand, counting down.
ACAATTGACATTTCACCGTAATCAATATCAGACTTCAAAGAGGTCAGGGCCTATAAGTGAAGACGAGAGTCAAAAGCCAGCAGGCTCAGTCTCAGGGAAGGAAGGAGAAAGTCTATAGGAGTAAAGACAGGACCCTTGAAAGCAGAAGGGGTCAGAACGCTGACCTTCCCACAGTCTGCCAGAGGCTGGGTTTGGAACATTACTTATTTATACGAGCAACCTTATCTTGGTAACCGAACATTCTAGGAAGAGTTAGTCCTAAGTCATTGAGGTAGATTAGATTGGGGGGAAAACCCGTTGAAGCCTCTCATTTTACTATTTTCCAGTGGATCACATTTTGCCGTGGGCTTCCTTACTGGCTGTGTATCAACATGTAAACACATTGGAGAATTCCCAAGCTGCATGCAGCTCAGGGGGCGGAAGTGCAATCTCTGCATGTACTAAAAGTCATTATCCCAGGGACATATCTCAGGCGAGGGCTGAGAATATCATTTTTACAAGCTGCAAATGGTTGCAGGCAGCCTATAGGGCAGCTGTGATAACCTGTGGGGGGCTTCATGAGGGACCCCATGAAATAACAAGGGTAAAAGTGTGGAGAAGACTCTGAAGGTGGTGGGGCGGGGAGGAGGGTTATGTGGCTCATCTTTTTCAGGCCATCCATCTTTCTTCCCCACGACGTCTCTCCAGACATTTTGGAAACTGCTATAAACCTTAATGAAGGGCAAGATGAATGTGGCCATCCAGACAGAGGTTTAAAAGCAAATTTATCTAAACCACATATGAAAATTCTAAGTAGCTGGCCAAATGACCACATCTTGATAGAGTATAAAATATGAGTCTGGTAAAGGCAAACTTATATCTTATTCAATCATTTCATCTTAGACTCAAAACCAAAACTTGAGAACATTACATAAGGAGATTGCCCCCTTGTCTAACATCCATAATGAACACATCCGTCTGACACTCTGGAGGCTGCACAGCCTTTCCTAGAGAACACCCAGTCTTGTTCTATTTACTATTCTCTCATCCTCTTGATCCCATCCTAGTTAAAGCAGTTTCAGGCAATTAGTCATTTCATTCAATGTAGAGGTTCTCAGTCTTGGTTCCACAACTGAATCGCCTGGGGAGTGTCTGAAAACTCAGATGCCCGTGCTGCATCCCAGACCAATCAAGTCTCCCTTGGGGACTGGGGTGGGAGGTGGCATCAGTAATTGTTAATCTCTCCAGATGATTCCAAGGTGTAGCCAGGGTGAAACCGCTGATCCTTAGAAATTGCTGACCTCAGCAGCTCTGACAGCATACCACACACCTGTACATATTCTTGGAAGGATGTATGGTCCTCAACCCCCATCCTCAGAATCTGCTGGGGTGCTTGTTAAAAACATAGATTTCTGGGTGCTAACACTCATGATTCTGAACTTCTGGTGGTGGGGCCATGTGAATTTTAGGTACACTAGAGCCTGAGACTCTCTGTCTGATCCAAAACTACCACCAAGTGCTATTTTTTAGTTCAGTGAATCATATGGAGCCAAAGACATATTTTTATAAAAGCACCTTAAAAAATGTTTCAGAGAGTATGAACGTAGGAGGAAAAGTAATTGTCTAATGTTGTAAATATATTCTTATTTAAAAATTTACTAAGTTGCACTCTAATCTTCTTGGAAGTTTGGCAACTAGTTTTATTCACAGGTTGGCTTAGGAATAGAATGAATAGCATAGGCCTTAATAAAATAGGGAGCATCCAAGGAGGCAACTGGAAAGGTATTGGGTACAGAAATCATGCCGTGTACAGAAGATGTAAGAAAATTTAAGATATTCTGCCTGGAGAAAAGAGGAGGTGGTCAGTTAGAGGTTAGAGGTGGCCATAAATGTATTAGCTGTATTAAGAATTTGCAAGAGGAAACAGGCTTGATAGCTTCAGAGGGCAGAATAGGACTAGTGGAAGTTAAAGGGAGGCCAATTTATCACTGTAAAGAAAAGTTCTGAGTGATCCAACAATGAAATGGGCTTCAATGTTAAATGGGTGAGCTCCCCACTGGTGAAAGTATTCAAGAGGAATCTAGATGACCTCCAAATTGACCTATTATTGAAGGCAATTTGTTTAAGGTCCCTTTCAACTGTAAGAGTCTATGATTATAAGTAGAAAAGAAGAAATATTAGGCTGTATCTGATTTTTACATTGATTTTTTTCTGTAGAAACCAACCATTTATTTATTTAATAATCATTTATTGAAAACCTACTATGTGCAAGTCACTGTGCAAAGCTTTAGGGATACAGAGATGAGGAAGACACAGTCCTGCTCTCAAGGAGCTCCCATTCTAAAAGTGGGACAGACAAGTTTTCAACAATTATACAATATTACAATAAATGTGATAATATAGGTATTAATGAAATACATGGGATCATAGAGGAAAGATCTAACTCAGTTAAGGAGAAACTTAGAGAGCTGAGTATAAAAGAATAAACAGGCATTAGTAGAGTCAACAAGTAGGGGTAGTGATGGGGAAGAACATTCCATGCAGAGAAAATAGCATGTGCATAGGTACCGAGGTGTATAAGACAGTGGACCATCTGGGAAGGGTGGGTAATTCACTATTGCCCAAGAGCAGTGTCAATGCACGAGTTGGGAGAGATGAGGCTGAGGAGACAAGCAAGGGCCAGATCATAAAGAGCGGGTACCTTATCTTGAAGATAGTGGAAAATCATTGGAAAAATTCAAGCAAGGAAGTAACATGCTCAAATTTGCAATTTAGAAAGATTATTTCTGTGTCAGTATAAAAGAAAGACTGGCAAAGGATTAGACTGGAAGCAAAGAGACCAGATAAGACTTTTGTAGGAGTCCAGGCAAGAAATAATGAAGACCTAAATTGCGAGAGAGGCCATGAGGGAGAAAGAGAAGAAGACGTGAATTACGTTGACTGAATGTCTAGTGGCTTAGCAGGTTACACCCACCAGATTTTAGAGGCTGATAAAGATGGGAGGTGGGGAGTGAGGGAGGACAGAGCTCGGGAGGGCTGCTGAGTCTCTGGCTCGAGTGACTGAGTGAGCGGCAGTGCCCGGGCGGGGATCAGGAGTACAGGGCGCAAGGTTTTGGTGGTGGGGGAGGAAGGGTGATGAGCTCAGTTTTGGAAATGCTGAGACTGGGGTGCCGGTGGGGTTTCCAGTTCATCTTCAGCACGCGTGAAAACACTCTCGTAATTCCAGTCCCTGAACTCTGCCGAGCAGAAAATGTCAATCATCTGGAAAGGGATTAAATCAACCCAGCCAAGTTAGAAATCATCCTTTCTGACTGCACTCGCCTTGAAATCAGAATGAAGTTCCAGGAAAACAATAGATATACTTTTCCTTACTCCCTCTGTTTGGAACTCTTCTGTGGCAAATCAGTAAACTTACCCTCACTGTTTGTGCAAGTTGCCATGGTCAGTGTTCAACAAGGAAACAATGGTTCTTGATTGTTAATGCAGACAGCCTTTCTGATTAAAGCTCCTCTCCACAACCCTCCTTAAATACTCTTAATGGATTTCCATATTTCTAAATGTCATGTATGAATACATCTTACCACTACAAGCTCTTCACACCATCTTAATTCATTCCTCAAACAAGCCAAAAATTTGTGATTATTAAAATTTTAATTTAAATCATCTTTGAAAATGTAAATCTCATTTTTCTTGGAAAAAGACCCACAATATCTAAAGATTGGACATAATGTCATTCAATTTATACAAAACTGAATAATCTCCCACATATTTTTCATTTCCTAGGATTCCCTTCATTACTTATTTAATCATTTTAGACTTCACATGTTTTGGGGTAACTGTTGAGAATTTTTTTGTGAATGAAACAAGGCAAGGTGTCCATTAACAAATAATCTGCACTTTCTCACTTGACCCTTCATCCTTTGAGTCCACTGATGATAATGAAAATTAAACAGTGAGCAAATGATCATCACAGGTATATCCATTTCTACATGACACTCCCCCATTTCTCTTATGTTCTTTCTCTTGCTTTTTCTGCCCCGTCCCTGAGGCCTCCCTCAGGCAAATACTCACAGCTTTTGCAAAGACCCCCATAAGTTCCGGGAACTGATGTGTTAGGAGGGCCAGCATGGCTGTGAAGGAACACAATCCAGCAGTAAAGAGAATAAAGAAGGGGAGCTCCTTCTTTGGGTAAACTGAGACTTCATGGAAAGCTGTGGAGAAGAGCACAAGGGAAATGTCAGGGCTGGAATAAATGCATTCTCAGGGAATTGCTCTATGTAGGATGGACTCCTTAGACCTTGGGCTAAAGCCTGTTGCAGATGAGAAAGGCAGGGCACTTGAGTGAACCGGAGTCAACACTGGAGCTGCTCTTGGCTGCCTAACCACTTCTCCCAAGTCCGTGTTCAACCCTCAGCACTCCCTCTAGAAGCACGATAGAGTTCGTTTGGGGATGTCACATATTCATGGTCAGGGACAGTAACATCACCTATGCCTAATATATAACATACCTTTCTCTAAGGCAAACACAAGTAAAACAAAACTTTATTCAAATTATAAAACACATGTTCATTGTAGAAAACCTGGAAAATCCAAAATAAAGCATACTGAAAAAAAATCCTGACTCTAGATTTTCACCTTCCTGTAATTTTTAATCATTATAATGCAGCGATATTAGTTTATCTTCTATTTTTTCCCGGCACTCTCTAGGTATGTTGATGGAGGGGGCCACCCAGGTAGAGACATTCAGCAAGGACCTCGTATGCTGGCCCATTCAATCTCTGGGGTTGGAGATAAAGCCTGTGAGGGTCATCTCGCACAACTGTAGGAGGCTCTTGATGATAAATATACTCCCAACCTCCACCCAAAAAATAAATAACTGGTGCTCTTTAGAGCACCTTTCATAACTTTTAAATTTCCAATGTTGGGTTTGGGGAAACCAGAAAACTGTGGCACAAAAATGAGAAAATTGACTTCCGCCTTCCTGGGGCTCTGTGGCTGCCTGTGCCCTGGGCCTGCCATCAAGAAAAGCAACAGCTGCCGAGGCGCTGGTGCAGGGAAGTAGTGAAACGGCAGTGAGCAACCCCGCACTGCTCCAAAATGATCTGAGTGCTCCACTTTCCTCAGGAAATCCAAGATGTTAAAGGCCTTTCCTGGACCACTCAGCTCTCATTACTTAGATCCCTAAACAGTAATCAGCTCTGCTGAAAATGAGGGTGGAGAGGGGCTGCGGGGGGAGGGGGGACAGAGCACAAATAAGCACATGCACCTGAATCCTCAACCTGCGAGGATTTAAACATGGGGTGGAGGCCCCATGCCTTGGGGCCACCTTGGCAACAAAGGTACTTTTGGAGTACAAAATGTGGGTAGCACTAAAAACAACTGACCTTCTCTGTATCCCACCCTCAAAACCCAGCCCCACTAAGAAACTGTGAGAAGAGATCAGACTTGGGTCATTGCATTCAATTAAATAAATGTGAGCCACAATTTTCTATTTCAGGCTTATAAGGATTATGCCTGTAGAGTTTTTTTTCAAGAACTGTAATCTTGTCCTAATAGTGAATCTAACCCCATGGAAACTTAATTGGACTCAAATAAAATGTTTTAAAACAGTATATTTTTCAGAAAATTATCTATACCAGAAAACTGAAACTTGAACAAAGATCTCCATGAAAGGGAAGTCAAAAGGTAAAGTATGAGTTAAGTATGGACCCATAACAGGGATTTCTGAAATCAAATCTAACATAGTATGAGACACCAGACCCTTTACACAATAAAACTCGGACAGTGAGGAACATGTCACTGTGATTTCCCAGTTCCCTAACAAAGTTCACATTGGGGCTGGCTAGCAAGGAAACAAGTAAGCTACCTCCTGCTACTTCAATTTGAGACAGTGATTCATTTTGCACCCAGACCCCACCATGGTGGAGATTTATGACTGACTCAATAACGCTGGTGTTGGACAATTTACTATGCACTCAGGGCTCCAAAGTTACACTGTTCCTCTGGGCGAAGTATTTAAATATGTTATAGCTATGAGGTATGATATAACTGGGGCTGATAAAAAGGAGGGGGTGGCAGGAAAGTGGATGGGGAAAAGGGAATAGCCTAAATTTGGAGCTTATTATCTGAGGGAGCAAAATATGTCCTCAGTCAGGGCCACATGAAGAGCCTGGACATGATTCTGTGCACAGTATGATTTGAGAATAACCAGTTAGCCAGAACTATCAAAACAATGTTGTACCACAGGACACCAAATTATACTCTCCGCATGTGGTTTGTGCCACCAGACTGCTAGTTTGTACAGTGCCCGGGGGTAGGGTCCCCCTCTCTGAGCTGTATACAGTGCTGAGGCTGCACACACTGTACAGTGTGCTCTGCACGTGGAGTACCAACACATTACGCGCAACCCTGGAGATGCTCATGGGAAATCCCTCTGGCCAGGAGCGCTGCGTCACTGCAGAGAGCATGCCCACCCCACCCCACAACTCCACCTCTGGCAATGATGCCAGGGTCCTGGTGCTGCCCTCCCATCCGTGACTCATTTGCAGCTCCTTCTGAAGTCAGTGCTGCCTCTACAAACTCCAGTCTGTGCAGACTGCATCTGACCAACTCTGACCAGCAGAGAGCCCAGGCACCACACTGCCTGCTGGACCAGCCCAGTCAGCATCAGCCCCAAACTAGGGATCTCTGTGCTCAGGACAACATGATGCCTCTTCATCTAAATTCCAGTCTTCTGGGGTCTTTCCCTTTGATGGATCTGAAGAGATTTGGAGGAGCAGGAAGCCAAACCCATTCACAAAACTCACTTTAATGCATATGCTATCAAATAAGGGCAGGGTTTGGAAGGAGAGTAATAAAAACAAGAACATCATAAATAAATACCATTCCCGACTCTCCCCACTCCCCTCAGTGGCTGAAGAGAAAATATGGAGAGTGAGACTTACATGGGAGCAGTTCTCGGTCTGCTGTTTCTGTGCAGATCGGGTAAGGGTAAAACAGATGCCCTTTTTCTAAGGGATAAGGGATCATCCGAAAAGCTGAAAAGGAGAGACAATACGTTAGAGGTTCAATATTTGTCTCCTAACTTCTCAACTTCAAAAAGGGCCTTTTGAGTGTTTTTATAATGGGGAACACTTCTTCAAATAACTCCCAGAAAGGATGCAAGACTTCCCCAAGCTCTGAGGCATGTGCCAGATAAACTGTCAGAGGTGCATTATGATGTATGACTCACACATTAATCTCACACTATATATTCTGGGCAAACCTCACAAAACTGGGTGGGGATGGGGTGCAGAGGAGTAGGGAAGCCATCAATTCCAATGCCCAGGGTTTCCTCATCTACAAAATATTATCAAAATGTCATGAGCACTAACTCAATATAACTCAACTGACAGCAATAGTACAAATCTGGATTGAAATGCTTCCCCAAGAAGCAAATGTGGACTGACTTGTTGGAGCTTGCTACAGATGTACAAATATGAAAGGCATTCTACCATGTCTATTTTAAAAATATGTCTGTGTAGATTAGAATTCCAACCAAGATGGACAGAATAAAAAATCTAAATATGCATGACTTGAGAAGTATTTCTAAACTTCATGACATTTTTAAATCTTCAGTATCATGTGGGAAAAAATGCATTAGGAGAGACTGATTAACTGTATTTTGATGTCAGGCCACCTAAATTCTCTTTTTGTGGCATCAGATAACATGAGGTCTCACACTGAATTATGGCTTTCCAATCAATCCATCCCTCCTATTATTGCATGTGTTACTCTCCCTATTACAATGTCATCAGCATGTTAGTCTCACTGTTCCTATGAACACTGCTCATAGAGGTGATTTTTCTTCAACAGATGTCCTTTAACTACAGCATACTGTAGATATAAAATATAAAAACTGAACCCTACACTGGGAATGTTGGATATCAACCCTTGCCTTCATGTGTGTCAAAGAGGGGTGGGGGCAACACAGGACTCTTTTCAGTTTTAAATGCAACATTTCAAGGAATCGTAGCTTCATCCTTAGCTGTGTGATTACCTAAGCCTTCTCAAAATGCTGTCAATGTACATATTTATCTTTTGCATACTTATTTCAAACAGGAATCAGAAACGAAGAATGTTCCCCCTCACAAGAAATGACAAGGTTCCATTGTAACCAGCATCAGTGCACATATGGTATTTATTCTGGTGTCTGAATATTATTTAAAAGTAAAAACATTATGTATGTGGTTCCAGCATTCGGAATGCAGTCAATCTACACCACAGTGGTATCACTCAGAGGTTACAGCACACTGCCATGGAGAATATAAATCACTGTAAACGTGGGATTACAGCAGAGCCAGTTTGCTGGCAGTTTGCTGAGGTAAAAAATGTTATCAATTTTCCTCTCGTAACAAAAACCTCTTAAACAGAGATTAAAATATTAGAAATATCCCAGTCTTTAACTGTTTTTAAAATGAAAGGCTCACCCTCGTTCAATCAGACCTTAACTTTCATGCAAACAAAGATGACTTTTGCCCGTTACAACCAGCCAAGAGAAGAGCTCCCCACACAGGTTGTTAACACAAAGATTAGTCGAAGGAACCACATCTCTCTCAACAGAACTAAGCTTGCAAGAGAAGGAAAAAGACTACAAAACCAAAAAACCCTTTTAGTGCCTTTATAGGGTACACTAAAATCTGTTTGGGGAAGTGGTGCATTTAAATTTAAACTGCAACGTGGCAGGACTTTAATACCCTTTCCCATAAATGATGGCGCCTATGAAAGCATCCCAAAAATGTGGAAAACCTATGTGGAAGGTTGTTATTTATTTATTTATTGAAATCTGGATTCTCCATGTGCAACTGAGCTGCTGTGATTAAAAATCTATTCAGTTTTCAAAGTGGCTATAAATTTGAATGCTAGATTTGATTCAAAAATTGAAGTCAGTTTGCAGGTCACGGAGCAAAAGGAGTGGAGGATCTTGGGAGTGTTCAACCATAGAAATCAAATGGTTAGTTGGTATTTTTTTTCAGTCAGATGCCAAATGTTTTTTTACTCCAGTATCTGGCATGCATACTGAACTTTCATGCGTCAAGTTAGCTTTCTTTTTCTTTCAATCAGTTCTGGTCTCTTTAGAGAAGGTGGAGACATTGACTATATACAACTTAAAAAACAATACACACACACACACACACAAAATTCTTATATTGTCCTCCCCTCCTTGATTGCAAAGAAGCTTATGGTGCTCTTAAAAATCACCTTTTCTCATGTCAGTTGTTATCTACATAGAATTCATAAAGAAATATTAAGACTTTTGGCTTCACTAAACAAAAGTAAATCCAATTTCTGTTTGCAATTCTATCCTTCAGCCACCCTGCTGTGCAGGGTCAGCAAAGTGTGAGATAAGCAGCGGAGTCTGGGGAGAGAGGGAGGAGGCACTGCCCCTGCCTTGCCAGCTTCACCTCGCACCTCCAGGCCCCTTTACTGCAAAGATGTGTGTGTTAATGGCTCCACAAGAACCTCGTGGCTTTAACCGAATGTCCAGAAATTTTGCACGAGCAAATGTTAACACCCCGATTTGGCAGTGCAAATAAGAATGAAAAAAGGGTCATTTGATCTACTTTATGAATTTGATCTATTTCATGAGTGATCACAAATCTTCTAAAAATCTTTTCTGAGAAAACACACATTTCTAAGCAAGGATATGCATGTATTTGTTCACAAACAAAACAGAGAAGCTAGGCCACTCAGTGTTTGATGTTTTGTTTGTCTGCTGTCTTTCAAAGAGGGTCTCAGAGACCTTTAATACAGACAGATTACTCCTAACAGTGAGAACTGAATTTGAATCCCAGCTCTACCTCCTCAAAATCTGAGTGTTTTCCTCATGCACCAAGGATAGAAAATTAAGCCAAGCACACATGGTCCCTAAACTGACAGAGCTCATCAGGCAGGGCAGAAACACATATCCCATAATCATAAAAATAGGTGTGAAAGTTCCCGCTATTAAAGCTCCTAGAAGGAGAGATCAGTGGTGATGTGCACACCTGAAGGAGGAGGAGTAAAGGTGACAGCTGAAGGGTGGGTTGGACTGGACTAGTCTAAGGACTGCGTGTCTTCGGGTGGGTCACTAGTCTCTGGCCAGTCTATTCATCTGTAAAAATGAGAATACCACAGACCTCGCAAGGCTGTTAAAGGGAGTATGTGTGAGAACAGAGGTCAAGGGTGTCTAAACACAGTGCCTGGCTGCTCAATAAAAGTTAGTTTTCTCTTTACCCTCCCTTTCTACTAACCCTAAAGTTCATACTTTCTGTACTAGGGCATACTCTAGTTTATAAATAAAAATGCTGCTTGTTTGTAAACAATTGGAAGTACAAATGATAGACTAGAAAATTATTGTCAAAATACAAATTCCCACTTTTTACTGCATTGTAGGAAACTGCCACAAAGGCTTATCTGTCTTTTGTGAGGCATTTGGACACTACAATAAAGGAAGTACAAATGCCTCTGAAAGCCTGTGTTCTGATCCACATTCTTTCAGTATCTAGTTATGTGGCCTTGGGAAAATCAGTTTCCCTTAGTTAGGTTAAGTAATGTTCCATTCTAATTCTGAAGATAAATTCTAAAGTTCTACAGCAGATTCCTAATTTGTTAGTAACCCTAACACTCTGTTCCCACTTCCATGACAGTACTGCATACACACACCCACACACACACATGTACATATGTATATATGAGGATATCTGTACATCCATAGACACACATGTTTCTCCCAAAGCACTTCAGAGTCTTATTGATCTTGGTATCCCCAACTCAATGCCTGGCACAAAGGAGAGTCTCAATACATTTTTGTTAAGAAAAGGAATGAACAAATTAATGCACAATCAAGAAGAGCAGAATTTTCCCTTTAAAAGCTCAGGTGGATCCAAACTGTGGTTAGTCACCAAGACTGAACAGAGAAAGGAGCAAGCTGGTCCCCCTGGGCAAAGGGCAGAAGAGCATCATCCAGGAGACTGTTAGTAAACAGTAACCACCACCAGGGACTTCAGCTGACTATTGCTTTTTCCCAAGAAACAAAATCTTAGATGTACAGGGTGGTGGGGTGGGGGTGGGAATCTCTCCTTAGCAGTCCAAAAGGTGCCAGCCTTTTGGAGTAAAGGTTTAGTTAGAGGAAATGCCCTAAGGCCCACATCTTACAGCAAGCAGCATTTACCATTAGGTTCAAAGAGAATAAATTAGAATCAGAATTTCATCCTATGCTTCAACAATGGGCTATTTTCTCCTCTCAAAGGAAATACTCTGCCTTAGTCCTCCTAAAAAACACCACCTTCATATCTTATACATTATTTAGTGAATTCTTTGGGGGAAAAACTTCCAAAAAGAAAATAAAGAGTCTTACTTGGTCAAGTGTAGAACAATGGAAACAAAGAAAGGCTAAGTGATATACCCCATGACATTCTAGTCTTCTGACATATAGAACCAGAAAATTACATCTTAAACTTCACAGTGGAAGTTAGCAAACTACCCTGCTTTATAAAATAAATACAGCCAGAAAAGCCTTGAAAATATCTAGGTAGGAGGGAGATAAGGCCACATCAGTATTTTGTACAGGTAAAATAGAAGATGTGCCGTTTAAAATAGGGCCCCAAAATGCATAGTACCATTGTAAATAGGACCCAGTTCAAGTGAAATCCCACATTCATACATTCACATTTTTAATATTTTTTTGATTTAATCTTTATTGTTTTTTTCCATTACCATCGAGTCCCCTTATAACAAGCCCTTCCCCCTAGCAATACCCACACTGTTGTCCATGTCCATGCGTCCTTTTTCATTTTTGCTCAATCTTGTGTGTGTGTGTGTGTGTGTGTGTGTGTGTGTGAGGATAACCAGAACCTACAATGTTTAAAATAAGTATAATTCAGATAAGCTGGCAGCTGTGTAATAAACTGAGAAACATATTTTTAAATCTTATAAATTAAAACTTTTCCTTTTTCTTGATTATCCTGACTTTGAGGAACATATTGTGTAATTTCAAGGGTTGGGACAGTGATGAATCAAACATTTTAGAAACCTTTGAAATGCTGATGTATTTGTGGTTTGAGGGCTCCTTTTTTTTTTTAACCACCATATGTTTCAAGCCCAAACAATCTCTGCCATGCATCAGCTGGACTTAGGGGTTTTGTCAAAAATCTGAGTTATTTCAGCCTGATTGTTGAGAAACTCACTTAATTCCACAGATGACTAATGCTCCAACATTTAAAGAAAACTCATTAAAACACAGCAAAATATACCTCCATCCCTACCTCTAAACAACACTTTGCTGACATTTTTTTTTAATCTTTGAAAGATAAATTGACTAAAAGAATACTCATTTTTAATGTGGAAAATAATGAAATTAAGTACTGTTACCTTCCTCCATCAATTCTCTTTCTATAAGGGGGATGTTGGAAGGGAGTTGGGAGATGCCCTTAAATTTCAGAATAAAGAAAAAAAAATGATTTAAAGGAGAAAACCTAGAGTCTGGAGATGTCAAAAGGCTCCACCATGTGGTGCACTAGAGGAAGTGCAGCATTTTGTGCTCTGGTACAGACTAAGGCCATGGGGGTGTGAGGGTTGGGGTAGGGGGTGGGCACTGATGTCCAAGAGGAAGAAGGAGCAGCTCAGGTACTGCAACCACCCTCAGCGCAACTGTGCTAATGCCCACCACCAGGGGCGGGGGGGTTATGGCATTCAATATCACCAGTGCTTCAGAGTGTTCAAACACTGGGTAAGTTAAGTAAATACCACTGTAAAGCAGCCAAGTCAGAATTCTAATTCAAGTCCTCTGAATTAAAATCCAGAGCTCATCATAAATACAGAGAACAGACTGGTGGTTACCAAAGGTGTGGGGGTGAAATGGGTGAAAGGGGTCAGTAGGAAAAAACATCTAGTTACAAAATAAGTGATGGGGATATAATGTACAGCATGGTGACTACAGTTAATAATACTGTACTGCATATTTGAAAGATGCTGAGAGTGCATATTAAATATATACAAATATCAAATCATTGCATTGTACATCTGAAACTAATACATTGCAGGTCAATTATACCACACTAAAAAATAAATCAAAATAAAATAAAACCTGGAGTTCTGATGCTTCCATTTGACTTTGAAAGGACACAAATCTAGAAGTGATGGACAAAGATTGCACACAATTGTCTGAAACTGGAGTGGTAATTCTTTCATCTAAATTGCACAACAGATTTATAGCTTTGTTTTTAAAAAGGATTGAAAGTGTTTGTAATGAAAGATTATTTTCCAAATATATGCATATACATATACACATACCCATATATACACATATGTATGCTTGTAGAAAATATATTTGTTTGTAGAAAATTTAA
>VMDR010007256.1:0-41462 GCA_007922815.1 Macrotus californicus | reverse complement strand
TTTGTTTTTTAAAAATTTAATCGATACTGTATTTTTTCCATTACCATTTAGTCCCCTTATACCCTCCTGCCCTCAGCAATCACCACACTGTTGCTCATGTCTATGAGTCCTTTTCCTCTTTGCTCTATCCGCCCCCTCACCTCCCTGCCACTGTCATCCTGCTCCCCATCCATGAGTCTGCCCCCATTTTCCTTGTTATTTCAATTTGTCCATTAGATTCCACATATGAGTAAGATCATATGGTATTTGTCTTTCTCTGACTGGCTTATTTCCCTTAGCATAATGTTCTCCAGGTCCATCCATGGTGTCCCAAAGGGTAAAAGTTTCTTCTTTTTCACAGCTGAGTAGTATTCCATCATGTAAATGTCCCACAGTTGTTTTATCCACTCATCCACTGATGGGCACTTGGGCTGCTTCCATATTTTAGCAATTGTAAATAATGCTGCAATGAACATAGGGGTGCTTATGTTCTTTCACATTAGTGTTTTGGGTTCCTTTGGATATATTCCCAGAAGCGGGATTACTGGGTCAAAGGCAGTTCTGTTTTTAATTTTTTGAGGTATCTCCATACTGCTTTCTACAGTGTCTGCACCAGTCTGCGTTCCCACAAACAGTGCAAAAGAGTTCCCCTTTCTCTACATCCTCACCAGCACTTGTTTGATTTATTGATGACAGCCATTCTGACCAGTGTGAAATGGTATCTCATTGTGGTTTTAATTTGCATTTCTCTGATGATTAGTGACATTGAGCATCTTTTCATATGTCTATTGGCCATGTGTATGTTCTCTTTGAAGAAGTGTCTATTCAGGTACTTTGTCCATTTTTTAATTGGGTTGTTTGTTTGTTCTGGTGTTGAGTTGTGTAAGTTCTTTATAAATTTTGAATATTAACCCCTTATTAAATGTATTGGCAAATATGTTCTCTCATTCTGTGGGTTGTCTTTTTATTTTGTTGATGGTTCCCTTTGCCGTGCAAAAACTTTTTAGTTTGATGTAGTCCCGTTTGTTTATTTTTTCTTTTGTTTCCCTTGCCTGGGGAGAAATATCTGATAAAATATTGCTAAGAACAATGCCTGAGATTTTGCTGCTGTTGTTTTTTTTGAGGATTTTTATGATTTCGGGTCTAACACTTAAGTCTTTAATCCATTTTGAATGTATTCTTGTGTGTGGTAGAAGAAGGTGGTCTAGTCTCATTTTCTACATGTATCTGTCCAATTTTCCCAACACCGTTTATTGAATAAACTACCTTTAGCCCATTATGTGCTCGCTTCCTCTGTCCGATATTCAAGTGACTCATTTCTCTTTCTGGTCTTCAGACACCAGTGACAGTGGTGACCTCAGACTGTTGGCAGGAAGGGTGGTTTTAAGCATTGGTGGCAGTGGGATAGGCCTCTATTCAGGGCACACCTGGAAAACCTTGGAAAGACTGGCAGTTTGACCTTGACTGGTGCCACACCAAGCCCTCCGGTCCTTGCCCTCCGCTCCGGTTTGATCTCCGAGTTCTTGTCTTCATTGGGTACTGCAACCCCTCCCCCAGTGCCCCGTCAAATTCTCTCCATTTTCTGGACCACTTTTCAAGCAGCACAAGGACTCAGGGCCTGGGGCTGCTCTGGTGCAGCCTGCCCAGGAGCAATAAGAAGCCAAAGGCTGCCGCGTGATCCTGGGGCCTGCCAGTCCCTTTCCAGGCCCCCTGGGTGACCAGAGCCCTGGTTTCCTGCATTTGTTCTGAAATTCAAATCTTAAGCTATGCCAGCCAAACCTCAGCCCTGGAGAGGAGGAGGCAGGCGAGGAGAGGGGAGGGGAGGTGGGGGGCGCTGCACGAGGACTGTGGTGGGAGCTGAGGACTGTTCTTCACGCCAGGCTCTGGAGGTGCTGGGAGAGGAGGAAGCGAGGTGGGGGAGGACCAAGACGGGAAGCCCCAGAGGCTGGGGCAAGCCCTGGAGGCTCCAGCTGTTGTGGGAAAGAGGCCTCTGGTAACTTCAGCTGGGCTGGGCCCACTCTTCTTTGGAATAAATTCATGCTAATAGATACCATTATCAGATGGGTTTGAGATCTGATAGGCCTCAGGGTGGGAAGGGCACAAGGTCTGGGGCCGCTGAAGGGGTGGGGCGGGGGTGGGGGGTGAAGTCACTTGACATTCAACTCTCCAGTGACCATCCTCTCCTCACCCTAGGTTTGACGTGGGCCCGAGTTCATCCACGGCCTCCGCACAAGTGGCTGGGGCTCCTGACAAGGCTGCAGGGGGCCCTTTCCCGGCAGTCTCAGCAGGCTGGGATCTGCTATTTGTGTGTCTTTGGGAAAGGTGTGCACCGTCTCTGAGACTCATTTTCTTTCCTGTGGAATCAGGTGTAGTCATGCCTCACAGGTTGTTACAAGAACGAAATTGCGCAGTGGGAAAGAGCCTGGCAGAGTGTGTGCCGCCAGGACCGGCCCAGCAGTTCTGGGGCCCGGCCTCCTCCTCTCCTTTGTCTAGCTTTAAGTAGATAGAGGTCAGATTGCTCCATGGGGCTCTCTGCCACAGTTTCTGGGCCAGGAGCCTCGTCCCTGGCCACTGCGGCCTCTCTGAGCCTTTGGCTGGTTGTGCCTAGTCCTCAGGGTTCTCCCTGGGGCTCTCGAGCAGGAGGCTGGATGCTGAGCCATAGACTCCTTGGGAAGGCTCGAGGTTGACATCTCCCAGCCTGGAAAGAGGGAGAAGGGACCTGCTTCTGCCTCTCTACAGGGCAGGAACTGGCTCAGGACCCTGTCCTGACGCAGCCACCTAGTGTCTCCTGCTTCAAGGTTACACTCTTTCTAGGCCCAAGGCCATACAGAGGAGGGCATGGGGAGTGCTGTGGGGCCTTCAAGCTTGGGCCTGGCTCTGACAAGGCAGGGACTGAGCTTGTCAGAAAAAGAAGGGCTTGTTTTTTGAAGGCGATGGGGGAGGATTTAAAGAAGACCCGGTGACTTCCTGCACAGTTTTGCTCAGCTTTGGCCCTGATTGTCTGTACTCATGTGCAGACCACGACTAGGCTGTCAGTCCTGAGCCAAAGCAAATCCAGTGATTCTTGGCTATAACGAAGACCTTTGTCTGGCAGGGTATGTGTCCCATTGAGCTTCATATATAGGAAATCCCCCAAGAGTGCATCTGTGAGAGATGGAGAAAAGCCGGAGGATAAACAAGAAGGCGCTAACAAGATAGATTTGTGCCAAAAGTGGACATAGCTCTCCTGGCAAATTAACAAAAGATTCGAGCTCCAGGTTTCTATCAGATTCTCTCCCATGGCATTCTTCATTAAGTTTTCCACGAGGCAGTTGCTGAGTTAATGATGGCGTAAAAGGCACAGCCAGAGGAGAAGGGAAAACACAGGGAGAAAGCTCACGTGTGGGGAACAGGCCCATGTGCCGCCCGGGCGGCAGGGCAGGGGGCAGCTCTGCAAATCCAGGCGGCTGCGTGGCAGGAGGCCCCATGCGTGCAGAGTCAGTGTTCCAGTCTTCGCGGGACAGATGTCTGTCCACGTGATCCAGGATTAACTGGCTTTTGGGTTTGTCCCGTGGCATCACACTGTTAATTCATGTTTAGGGTGTGGCCGACGCCGACCTGCCGATTTTCTTCTTTAATTCTTGTACCCAGCCAGTTGAACACCAGCCTGTGTTTGGGGGGTTTGACTTTGCATCCCGATTTATAGCAATGTTGTTCAAAGATGGAAGGATCACCTTGGCCCCTCTGCAGTTTCTTCCCCACACAGCAGTCACAGTAAAACTTTCACAGTGAAAGTCAAATGTGTCACTTCTCTGCTGGAACCTCAGAGCAACAGCTCAAGTCCTCATCGTGGTCTGGAAGCCTGACCCTCTCTTACTTGACTCCTACCTTTCCCCTCGGTCTGTCTGCTCTGGCTACACCGGCCTCCCTGCTGTTCTCTGAGCTCCACGAAACAGCCTCCTACCTTACTTTTCCTGCCTCCCGGAACATTCTTCATTTCCTCACTTTCTCCAGGCCTCTGCCTTTCTAACCTGGCCCTTGGTGTGAAACAGGCACCCCATCACACACTCCCTGGCCCCCTCACTGAGCTGCATTTTTCCCCGGAGCACCTGTCAGCGCCTGCCCTTTCATGCGACCCTTGTTGGTTACCTGTCCCCACCCCCAGACAGCAATGCAAGTTCCTTGAAGGCGCAGACTTTGCTTCACACATTTCTGTTCTGTATCTCCCACACCCAGAGCGGGGCCTGGCACATAAAAGGTGCTGAATAAATATTTGCTGAGTTAAAAGTCGTGAAGGTGTTAAAAACACTTACAGCCCTCTACACCTGCGGTGACAGCCCTTGCAAAGGTGTCCCTGGCTGTTGTGCTCTGGCCAGCCCTCTGCAGGGGTTGAGGAGGCGACTGGCAGTAAGCCCTTTGTGCTTGCCAACCTGTGAGGGTCAAGTCCATCACAAGGCTACGGCAGGAGCAGGGACCCTCAGCCAGATGCCCGGTTGCGTTCTGTTGTCGGAGGCAGGGCTGCAAGGGCGCAGTGCGGGTCGGGTTATTGGAGGAGCGGATGTGGCTGTTCCATGCATTTGCCAGAGGGGAAGTGATCAACAGCACCATGGGGGAAAGGGGCCCAGGAGGCACCACATCAGACCCAGCCCTTGAGCTGTGGTCGCAAGAGGAGGCTGCCTCTGGCTCTAGCTCGCTTCTAGCCCCACCATCCCAGGAGGCTGCCTCCGGAAGGTCCCAGCGTTCTTCCCCGCCCTCTAATCCTCGGCTTCTTCTCAGGCCGCCTCCTATCCCGGCAGCGCCTGCTGCTCACTGCACGCTCCTTCTTTTTCCTTCAGTTTCAAGGTGCTCCTGCTTTGCCTTCCACCTCTCTGCCTCCTCCTTCTCACCTTCCTTTTCCTCTTCTTACCCCTGAAATGGTAGGGTTTCCCTATTAGCCTGGGTCCCGCCAGCAGAAGGAGTCAATGCACGGCATTCCAACCAGAGTGGGTGCATGCAGGAAATGGGGTACCAGATATGGTACCTGCAGGAAACACTGCTACCCCGGGGCTGGGGGAACAGAGAGAGGACAGAGTATCACCGAGGCCTCTGGGCTCAGGAGCAACCTCCCACGGCTCCTGTTCAGACCTCTGTGTGGGGGTGCACTGTGACTGGTATGGGGGCTTCTGGGGTGGGCACTGTATGACTGGTGCTGGGGTCTCCGAAGAGGTGAAGGTCAGCCTAAAGAATCAGGAGGCCAGAGCCCGGCCAGCTACAGCCCAAAGGCCAAGTCCAGCTGCCACTTGTTTCTGCGTAGACCGTGACCCAATAATGTTATTTTTACATTTTGAAATGGTTGAAAAAAATTTTATGACACATAAAAATTATTTAAAAAAAAAATCCAGACTTCAGTGTTTATAAAGAAAGTTGTATTGAAACACAGTCATGCTTGTTCATTGTGTATTGTTTGTGGCTGCTTTCGCTCCAGAGTGGCAGAGCTGAGTAGCTGTAACAGAGACCATATAGTGCGCAGCCTGAACTATTTAATATCTGGCCCTTTACAGAAATAGTTTGCTGAGCCCTGGGCTGGAGCCACCCTGGAAGGACATTGATGGGAGCCATAAACAGGATGGCAGTTTCTTCTTTCACCTGACTTCCTACCAATCAATCAGTGCCTTTCACTAGTAGAATTTAATAGGAAGCCAGCTGGCAAGAATCTGGGAAAGGTTGTTTGCAGACTTTCAACCCCCACATCACAGAACAGTGTGGCCAAGGTCCTAAGAGACAATAGGTAAATAACAGCACAATTTCCAAGCATTTTACTTTGGTCTTCTCTTCTGCCTGTGGACCCAGTCCTCCCCCCTCCCGCCTCCCCCATTAGCAATGCTATCCACATCTGTGGGCAACACCCAAATCCATAGCCCCATGTGGGACTTGCCAGCCTTGCCTTTCTAACTGCCTGCTGGCAAGTCCAGTTAGAAGCCTTCTTTCCCTTCATCTCAAAACCACTATGACCAGCAGGTGGAATTCATATTTCCTTTCAAACTCCTTCCTTCTTCTCTGTTCCCCATTTTTGTTGCTGACACCAACATTCTCCCACAGAATAGGCTAGAACCCAGCACTGACCTCCCTCTCTGTTCCCAGCCTCCCACATCAAAAGAATTAGAAAGACCGAACCTCGCTTGGCGAGATTTTGCAATTGTTCCCTCCTTTCCCTTCCCAGAAGCACCACTTGGGGTTGGGCCATCATCACCTCTTGCCTAGACATAGTATTTACCTAAAACGGTTGCATAGGGTTAAAAGCATTAACATTTACAGAGTGCTTAGGATAGTTTCTGGCACACAGTAAAAGCAACTGCTAGTATTATAGAGACACACAAACAAATAGGGGAGCCCTGCCCAGGTGGCTCAGTTGGTTAGCGTATCATCCCAATATGCCAAGGTTGCAGGTTCAGTCTCCATTCAGGGTACGCGTAAGAAGCAACCAATGAATGAATGAAGGGGAAGAACAAATTGATGTTTCTCTTCCTCTTTGAAATCAATTTTTAAAAATTAAAAAAATCAAATCAGGCAACATTGAGCCTTATATTAGATAAGTGGCTCACCTCCCCAGATAATCATTAACCATTGTGAAAGGAAGGGAGGAGGGAGGGAAGGGAGGAGGGAGGGAAGGAAGGAAGGAAGGAAGGAAGGAAGGAAGGAAGGAAGGAAGGAAGGAAAAGGAAAGGAAAGAAAATCAAGACCTGTCCCCCCTGGAGTATACTAGGTAGATTTGACCAATTCTACATAATTATTAAAATAAAAAAGAAAAAGGAGGGAAATTTTCCAATTCATTTTATGAAGCTATTATTACCTTGACACTAAAACCAGAAAAAGAGTACAAAAATAAAGGAATCCACAACTGTCCAATATACCTCATGAATATAGGCACAAAAAAACTTAACAAAATCCTGGCTGGTGTAGCTAAGTGGTCTGAGCGTGGGCTTATGAACCAAAGGGTCACAGGTTCGATTCCCAGACAGGGCACATACCTGGGTTTCGGGCCAGGTCCCCAGCAGGGGTTGTGTGAAAGGCAACCACACATGATGTTTCTCTCCCTCTCTCTCTCCCTCCCTTCCCTTCTCTCTAGAAATAAACAAAATCTTAAAAATATTTTTAAAAACTTAACAAAATATTAGCAAGTATGAGGGGGGACCCAAAAAACCCAGAATTTATTTATTTAAAAAATTTTGTATTTATTTATTCTTACATTTTTAAACTTTGGTCACCTTCAAAGTGCTCTCCATTTGATACAATGCACCTATGAGACTTTTTCTCCACTGCTCACAACAGTTTTTGAACTTGTTGATTTTGATACCTTTTAGTGTTTCTGCCACTTTTTGTTTTATCTCTTCCTTATTGGCAAAACTTTTCCCTTTAAGTACTTTTCTCATTGGGGAAACAAAAAAATGTCTCTGGCGAGAGAGGGTGCATAGGGAGGGTGGGGCACAGAGGTCATGCAATTTTTGGTCAAAAACTGCTGAATACTTGGCATGGTATGGGCAGGTGTGCTCATAAATCACCCATCATGAAGTGGGCAAATGCTCATCAAAAAAAACTCACTGAAGCTGAATACAGCCTCTCACAACAACGCCAGCTGGTACACTGATACAGAGGCGTTCCTACAACACTCACCAAGTGGGGAGGCCTGTATTACAAGGGACCTGCCCTCCAGAAGATAATTCCAGTTTTTTGGATCCCCTCTCACAGAATTCAGCAATATATAAAAACCATCATTATCAACCAAGGAGTCAAGTCTCATTCAATATTTAAAACTCAATCCCTGTATTTACTATATTAATAGAGTAAGAAAAATTCTTTAATGTTTTCTTCTGAAAGCTTTATAACTTTATGTTTTACCTTTACATCTGTACTCCATTTTGAGTTAATTTTTGTATAGGTGTGAAGTTCAGGGGCAGGCTAACTGACGCCTTGCACCCAGACCTGGAAACTCTGGAAGGAGCATCGGATAGTGAGAGAGAGGGAGGGAGGGAGGGAGGGAGGGAGCATCGAGGGTGAGCCTCAGAGACCTGGGAATGTCTGTATATTATATTGTGAAATGCATACCTTTCTGGTGCTTTGAGAAACGATTTATGACTCAGCAGCAGTTTGTTGAGTCAGTATCTAGGATCAACAGAATATATCCTTAGGAAAGAGGAGGATGGGGTGCAGCCTCATCAGTATGCAGCTTTGGAGGACATGCCCTCAGTCTTTCCATCGACGACTTGTGATTTCCAGGAGCCTGACCTGCACTGAAATCGAGAGGACTCGGGTGTCGATAAGGATTGCTAGTCAGAGCTTTTTGCCCCTGGTGGGGGTGGCAAGAAGTGGTAGCTGTGTGGGGGGCATTGCTCTGTGAGTAACTTTCCCTGGGGCAGGAACTGGGCAATGGGAATCTGAGGGGAGCTCTGTCAAGGGGCCTGGCCATCTGTCCTGGCTGTCCATGGGGCCATCCCAAGTTTACTGCTCTGACTTGTAGGTTGCGAAGTGGGCTTCTCCAATCTGAGAGGCCAAGGGCAGGATGGCCGGTGGGGAGTGGCTTCAGGAATTCTCAGGCAGGTACAGGCTAGGCTTAAAACTTTGTGGAAAGGAAACCCCTTCCTACAAAGGACTCCAAGCAGTTTGAGGCAATGGCACTAGATTCTCTCTCTGACCTTTTGCTGGGCGAGAAACTGCATCTTCCCGGCATCCCCTGTGGCCCAGGGGGTGAGACTAGGACTGTGCTCTCTCTGTGCTCCAGCGTGGGATTTCCAGAAGCACAGGGGCCAGCCATGGGATGAAAGGGAAGAGAAAGGGGAAAGGGAGTTACCCTCTGATCAGCGCTTGCTGTCCTCCTGGCATGCTTCCTTGTGCTTCCTGGATATTACCTGGCTAACCCCCTGCAATAATGCCGGGTGGTATCGTCACCTCCTTTTGACAGAAGAGGAAATTGATGTGCTGCTGAGAGCCTTAATGTTCTCATTCTGTCAAGTGTTCTGTTCGTTTGTGCCAACATCTCCATGTCTGACTCTGCAGGCTTTGCCATAGTGTGCCTGGCATAGCCTTTCTGACCAGGCTTTCTACTGCAAGTGGCAAACCCAGGGCTTTCCTAATTTATCTGCACCCAGTGTCCTGTGCTGTTAACCCTGCCCTTTGTCCTTTATCGGTGAATCAGAGCCACCTATGGTAACCACTGACTCCTCCTGATTTAGAATGTTTCCCTTGGTTGAAAAGATTTTCTTATATTGTGCACAAAGAGATACATACAGAAATGCTTATTATAGGATTGCTTATCACGAAAAAAAGGAATAATCTAAATGCCCGCCAACAGGGGGACATGTCGTGGTCCCGTCCGGCAGGACCGCGTGTTGTTGTGGAATGCTTGTCCTATATCCCTGGAGAAGTGACGAACAAATTCACACGGACTAAAGGAATCCTGTAGAGAAAAAGGGATGTCGAGCCACTCTCTAAGTGAGAGAGTGCTAGGGCTTGCGTGGGGCCTGCACCCCTTCTCTGGACAGGCTTTTATTGACACTCTAGGTATATTACATCCAGGATGATTCTCATTAACTATGCACAGGTTCACTTTAGGTGTTTACCATAACAAAAGAAAGAATGTTGCTAATCCCTTTAAGATAAAGTCATTTGCAAATGTAAAGGGAAAAGAGGTTGAACTGGTTACACCCAAACTTCAGAGGTTTAGCATAGATTTTAGGAAGTTACTTTAAAGATATGCAGTAAACATTTGTTGCCTCAATTCAGGGTGAGGGAGTTTTAGCAAAAGCAAGCCTCAGAGCAGCCTAGGTACAATGCAGGCCTGGTTCCCCACAGGAAAGCCGATCTGTGGGCCTGGCTCCTGTGTGCCGCCTTGCTCCTGCTGGCTTTCCAAATCAGGGCTGGGCTACATTCGCCACTGCCATGTGGATCAGTTCCCTATAATCATGCATTGGTCATCTGGAATATTTTGGTTCATTCAGATACACAGGTCCTCCAAATGTGGACACATTCCATTATAAAAAACACACTTATTAATATCAACATTGATCTGACTGGGAGAATCTCATAGTGTCAGTCAGTTGTCAAACTCAAGAAGGCAGATACAGATTTCCCACAATTCTAATTTGTGCTGGAAAGTTCAAATTTTAACAGTGGCAGCAAATATTGTCAATTATTTTCCTTCAAGTGACAGTCTCCTTTCTTCTTTTTGAGAAAATACCTGCCACATACCCAAATCTGAATAATCATAGTTTGTCTGTCAGTCATTCTTTCCAGCGAGAATAATGTCACATGAAAAAAGCAGATAGTTCAGCTCGCATCTCAGATGATTGCACCAGGGCTTTTTCTTGAGATACCTTTGTGCTTCAGCAGAAATGTTTGATGTTTACTTCCCATTTCCTTGCAAACAATGTTAAAAAGATATGTTCTCAAGGATCAAGATTTAATGAAATAATCTTAAATAAAACTGGCTGCTTTTTTTTTTAAAGCATCAGGTGTGTGACAGTGAAGAATATAATGACTGTTGGAACAGTTTGTCTTTTCTGTGCTAAACACCAGCAGCTTTACCGAGTATTGCTTTTTTTGTCTTCAGTCGAAATATCAAAATTGTTGTTTCAGAAGCAACCGTAAGATTCTCTTTCTTCTCCTCCTCTTCCTCTTCCTTCTTCTTGGAGCATTTACACCATTTATATTCAAAGTAATTGTCAACTGCTTTTTCTGTGTCTATGGATATGATAAGTAGATGAGTTGATAAAACAACTATGGGACATTTACACGGTGGAATACTAGTCAGCATAGGAAAGAGGAAAATTTTACCCTTTACAACATTATGGATGGACCTGGAGAACATGATGCTAAGGGAAATAAGCCAGTCAGAGAAAAACAATTACCATATGATTTCACTCGTGTGTGGAATCTAATGAACAAATTGAACTAACAAGGAAAATGGGGATAGTCTCATAGATGGGGAGCAGATGACAGCTAGTGGTGGGGGGAGGTGAGGGGATGGAGGGATTGAGCAAAAAGGAAAAAGGGCTCACGGACATGGACAACAGTGTGATAATGACTGGGGGGAGGGGGATATGGGGACTAAATGGTAATGGAAAAAATATAATAAAATGTTTAAAAAAGTGATTATTATTATTATTATTATTTATTATTTTTTAAGATTTTATTTATTCATTTTTAGAGAGAGGAGAAGAGAAGGAGAAAGAGGGAGAGAAACATCAACATGCGGTTGCCTCTCATGTGCCCCGTACTGGGGACCTGGCCCGCAACCCAGGCATGTGCCCTGACTGGGAGTTGAACCTGTAACCCCTTGGTTCCCAGCCTGTGCTCAATCCATTGAGCTACACCAGCCAGGGCTAAAAAAAGTGATTATTAATAGTTACATATTTATTGCCATTTTATTCTTTTAACTATGTTCCTCTTTTTCTTCTTCTTACTGGAGCATTTAAACCATTTACATTTAAAAGTGAAAAATCATGATATTCAGAAAAGTTAGTCAACACTGAAAATTTCACCACCACCTGTGTTTGTTGCTTCGTATTCACAAGAAAGAATGTCTTTAACATCTAGTTGGTGCTGACCCAGGCTAAAGACAAGGAGAGAGCATAATTCCCCCATGTATGTTGTTTCGTTCATTTATGAGTCCAAAGCACGATTCTTCCGACAAGTGGTTAGCTCTGTCTTCGTGCCTGCAGCTAGATCTTGAACTGGACGCGTGACTGTGACGTTGTACAGAGGCAGTGCTCAGGGTCCCTTCCACCGCCTTTTCATCCAGCAGGCAGGCCGCCACGTCAGCGGGCAAGGCTTTATTATCCTCAGCTACTGTGGGCCCTTCTCTGGCTAAGGCACCCAATAACTTACCCTGCAAGACACTTCAGTAACTTTTTCATTCTTACTCAGAAAAGCTTTAAGAAACAGGTTTTAGCTTTGAAAGAGCTCATCCTATGTACATTTAAAATAGGCAGTTACTTTTTCTCTAATGTCTGAATGATTGATCTCGAAATGACGCTACAACTCCTTGGTGCTATAATACCATTCAAAATGTTCTGTTGCATAAGACATAATAAGATAAACTATTAACATCTACATAGCTGAGTGAAATATGGATTTCATCATATTTTTGTTTCTTATCTAGTCTTGCACAGTTTCTCTGGAGTACATTCCTCACTTTCACTAGTGAGAGAACTCTCTGATATGTCAATGTCATCTATGTTTTTAGACGTGGGTGCTGCAGTTGTGGGTGGAAGAGGTAAGTCTTCTCTTTTTCTTAAGCTAGTAATGAATCCTTGAATATAAAAAGAAAAAATACTGTTAAATTTTCTTACATGTTAGAATAAAATACTATTAAATCTTAAAATACCAATTTTTAAAAAGATTTTATTTACTTATTTTTAGAGAAATGGGAAGGGAGGGAGAGAGGGAGAGAAACATCAATGTGTGGTTGCCTCTCATGCACCCCCACTGAGGACCTGGCCCGCAACCCAGGCATGCGCCCTGACCGGGAATCGAACCGGCAACCCTTTTGTTCACAGGCTGGCACTCAATCCACTGAGCCACACCAGCCAGGGCCCAATTTTTGATAAATCACAAAATTTAGAAAGATTTTTGAAAAGTATTAAAACAGTGTTATTGCAAAACAAGATAAAGCGTGCATATATCTTGTGTTTCCATGTAGAAGGAAGGAAAACTTCAGAACTTTAAAATAATAGTTTATTGGACAACAAACTGAAATTACAGCAAGTACGACTGAAGATGGCCAGAAAGAGCACAGTAGGAGTCTGAGGACAGATTTAATCTCTTGAAAACGCACATATTTATACCCTAAACCTCCTTCTTTAGAACATTTTGGAAAACATAAGACATACACACACACATTTCATGAGCTGCCAGAGCCACGGCATCACCACACATCACGGAGTGTCTGGAGAACGCCACTGCGTTTGCGAGAGAGTGCTGGTGAAGCCAGCAACGCCTTCACTGTCGTGACGACAGAGATTTTTACCTTACAGACTCCTGGACAGCATCCGCCAAGGGTTCCCAGGCCACACTTTGAGAACTGCTACATGACGGTAATGCGTACTCTGTGAAATACGCTGCAGCTTTTAAAACCCATGATGTAGATCTGTATGCTCTGTTACGGAACAAGCGGCAGCGCGGTGGGTCAGTGTTCACAGTATAACGTGCAAACACAGGAAACACATCTACATGTCCTATGCTTACAGATACATAAGACACAATAAGATAAGCTATTGCATAGAACATTCTAGAAAACCACACTATTAATTGTGGTTAATTTTAGAAAGGGAGTTTGGTGGCTTAATAATGGAGAACATTTGCTTTATCTGTATTTTTTTTAAAAATGGTCACAAGGAGATTGTATATATGTATTACTGGTGTCATTTAAATAAATAGTTTGTCTTCATCTTTCCTCTGGGTGATGTGCAAAATTTGTACAATTTTGATTTTTTTCAGATCGATTAATAAGCTATGCTGTCACTGTTCTGCGGAGAATCATCCTCACTAGGGTAAAAGGGAATGAGTATGGCTGCTGGATAAAATAAAGGATGCCCAGGTAAGTCTGAATTTCAAATGAACCAGGAATCGGGTTTTTAGTATAAGTGCATTCCATGCAATATTTGGGCATACTTAGACTAGAAAATTGTTGTTTATCTGAAATTCAAATTTAGCAAATTAAAAGAAAAAAACCTGGGATGCCCAGATACTGGGGGCAAAGCACACTGTCAAGCCGACTCTTCTGATAGATGCCTCTGCAGCTTGTCAAGGCTGTGAGATGTGGTGGTGGGAGGGATGAGTGAGGAGTGAATTGAAGGGAGGTTATAAAATGTTGTGATGGGAATTTTTGTTTTTGTTTTAAAACACACATAAGGCTTCCACAAAATGTAGTCTGAAGTTGGGCTCACATAACTCTCCTGTGAGCCATCATGGGGCTGGTAACATTTTCCGTGCTTCCGGGCTCTAGCCAGGTCCCTGTCTTTCTACTCCCTTACCCCATGGCTACCAAATGCCATGGCTACTAAGCGTTTTCCTTGAGAGCTTGTTTGGAGGTTGGAGCAGGGAAGTGCAGCTACTCGTCTACCCTTGACTGAAGACCGGTCCTCTCCTCTATTTGGGAAGGTCGTCCTCTTAGACCTCATGCGCAGCTTCAGGAGGGACGCTCCAGGGCACGTGGATCAGTGAGGGAGGGAGGAGACACCCACCTAGCCAGCCAGATCAGCCAAATCAACCCTGGTGAACTAAGGGTTTTCCTTGAGGAGGTAAAAAGGTCATTGCCAGAACTTTCTTCTCCATCATCTCTTTTTTTTTCCTGTCCAGATAAATGTAGATATATCACTTTCCATATTTCTGCATTCCCCGACTTTTTGTCTGAAGCTTCACTATGTCACACTATGGTCAATATCTTCCTCAAATGTATTGTACGAACTTTAGGTTTTTCCCTTTTTTTCTCTTTTTCAGATTTGGCTCGCAGAGAAATCTCTCTTGCTTTCCTCATCCCCCCACTCTGTGAGCCAACCAACCTTCCAAACAGCCAATCACACAACTCCTGAACCAACTGACTAAACTGTGTGTCTTAGTCTGTTCAGGCAGCTATGCCAAGGTGCCACAGACTTGGTTGCTTCAACGACAAACATTTATTTCTCACAGTTCTGGAGGCGGGAAGCCCAGTGCTCAGGCACTGGCAGATTTGGGTCTGGATTCACCGACTGCCGTCTTCTCGCTGGGTCCTCACTTTGGCAGAGGGGGCAAGCCACGTCTCTGGAGTCTCTTTTATAAAAGCACTAATTCCACTTACAAGGACTTTGCCCTCATGACCTAATGCCCCACCAAAGGTCCCACCTCCAAATACCGTCACATGGGGAGGGGGTAGCTTTCAATGATATGAATTTTAGGGGGACACCACCACCCCAGAAACAAAGGGTAGAGGATGCGTCAAACTGCTACAGAGGCTAAAGCAAAGTGATGCTGTGCTTCATGTGGACCACACTCTGTTCAGACAGTCTCTCGTTCTGTAGAAAATCAGCTTTGAATCATCTATGCCCAGGAGAGGCTGAGGAAGAGTCACCCCTGGAGAAGAAAGGGGTTGGGTTTAGGTCAGGATCCTGGGCTATCAATTCGCAGGGAGAAATCTTTTTTTTTTTTTTTTAAAGACGTCAGACCTACTGGTGTTTGCCTTTGGTTTGTCCCTTTTTGTTTTCTTGTTAAAATTAACTCCGTTAGGCCCTGGCTGGTGTTGCTCAGTGGGATGAGCGCAGGCTGTGAACCAAAGGGTTGCCAGTTCGATTCCCAGTCAGGGCACATGCCTGGGTTGTGGGCCAGGTCCCCAGAGGGGGCCATGTGGGAGGCATCCACACATTGGTGTTTCTCTCCCTCTCTTTCTCTCTCCCTTCCCCTCTCTCTAAAAATAGATAAATAAAATCTTTAAAAAATAAACAAAATCATTTTAAAAATCAACTGTATTAAAGTATATAGTAGAGACAATAAATGCACACAATTTAAGTGTACAGTTCCTGGAACTTTGACAAGTGTGCGTGTGTATATATACCTACCACCCCAGTTGAGATCTAGAACACTTCCATTATCCTAGAAAGCACTCTTGTGCCCCTATGAGCAGACAGCCATTGATCTGATTTGTACCACTACATATTAGTTTTGTCTATTCTACAACTTTATACAAATTGTACTTTTCTTTTGACTCTGCTTAGGCAGTTTTTTTCCATGCAGAAATTAAAGAGAATCATTGTAGTTTTTATGGTTTCGCTTTTTATATTTAAATCGTTGGTCCACCTGAAATTTATCTGGTGTGTGGTATGAAAGGCACAGATCTAATTGAACTTCTTTTCCCCTAGAGAGCTGCCCGGTTGTCTCAGCATCATTTATTGACAAATCTATCTTTTTTTGGTCACTGATTAGAACGGGCACCTTTATGCTGTACATTCTCAAGTGTGTTGGTATCTATTTCTGAGCCTTCCCTTCTGTTCCTCTGATTTGTTTATTCACATTATCAGTGCAACTGTTTCAATTGTGACTACATTATTTTTACAAATCTTATATGTTAGGATTTTATGCTCTGTCTCTTCAATGAGCTACTTGTCTCTGAGATTCCTGTTCTAGTTCTCTATTGCCACATAACAAGTCACCCTCACACTTAGCGGCTTGACTATTTATGATCTCGCCCTTTCTGAGAGTCAGGGATGAGAACCGTGCGCTGGGGGTTCCGGCTCAGGCTGCCGCATGAGGCTGTGGCTCCGCTGGCAGTTGGGCCTGGGAGGTTTGCCCCCGAGCTCATTTGTGTGGCTGTTGCCAGGCACGTGGGCCATGCTGTGGGGTGCTCATAACGTGGCAGCAGGAGCAATCCAAGAGAGAAAGAAAGACAGCAAGGCCCAAGATGGAACACTCAGTTTTACACATCCTAGCCCCAGAAGTGCCAGCCCTGGTGTGATGTGGGAGGGAACTACACAAGGGTGCGACGGCCAGCCCACTGGGGTCACGGGGCCCATCTCAGAGGCTGGCTACCGCACTTCTGATTTTGCCTCTCCTCTCTTTCCACTGTATTTACTGATCGCTACCTTGTTCTCCTGAGTGCCAGAGTGATTACCCAACTGCCTGGGCACCTCCCCTGAAATGTCTCATAGACATCTCGATGTGGCTTGTCCCATGCTCTCCTTGGATGTCCGCTAAGCCTCAAACATACCTTCATTTTGACACATGGCGCCCTGCACTGCGTCTATTTGATGCCCCCATCACACTATAAACTTATGCAGGTGGGAACTATGCTTTCATTGGCTCACTGTTCACAGTACTTAGCACAGTGCCCAGCATGGCGCACTTGCGCCCAGGTGACAGCCTGGGTGACAGGTGGACACCTGGATGCGGAAGGGCACCTGGAGCTCTACAGCCACCGCTCTTGTGTCCTGTGCCAGCGGCTGATCCAGCAGGGCGGGGCTGCTTCACTAGCTGCTTCACTGAAGCCTGTGGTCTCCTTTTGTTGCTGGTAGAAATGTCTTAGTGGCTTTGCACCCAGCTCTGCCTCCCCAGGCAGATGAGCCTGCAGGCTGCCTGCCCTGCCCACCCCTTCTTCCACAGTGTGGGGTCTGAAGCCTGCTTGAACCTGTGGGTCTGTCTGTTTCTGCTGCACGTGAGGGTCCAGGGACAGCTGGCTGACAGGACTGGGTTCCTGCTGAGTGGTTTGTGCAGCATTCTGCACAATTTCACTCAGACAACAAGTCCGGTGCTGTCCCCCGGGCTCCCTCCTCCTTGCCACCTCCTCAGATGTGGGGGAGTCCTTTTTTCACCACCACCTTTCTTAACTTTAGAACTGTACACATCAGGAATCTTTGAGATTTTCTAATAGAATCAGCAGTGCCTGAGACCCAGCCTACTCTCACCTCACATTCAGCTGCGCCTCCACGACAGAGGCTCCTGAACCACACTCAGGAAAGGGCAGCACAGCCAGGTAAGGTTGAGACAGCACCACCTAAGCCCAGGGCGAGGATGGCGTGGCCTAAGGTGAAGCTGCCCAGGTTGGGGACCCTGACCCTGGAATCGCTCATCTTTACTCCTTTTTAACCTTTTGTCCTTTTTTATCTTTTCTCCTTATCTCTGTCTGCAGCTCAGTCTTTATTTCTTCCCTGATTCTCAT
Organism: Macrotus californicus; assembly: GCA_007922815.1. Classification (NCBI taxonomy): domain Eukaryota; kingdom Metazoa; phylum Chordata; class Mammalia; order Chiroptera; family Phyllostomidae; genus Macrotus; species Macrotus californicus. Next base: position 23,848 of record VMDR010007256.1, on the reverse strand, counting down.
CACAAGGCTATTGGGGCTGTCAGAGCCCACAGGGCCACGCAGCTTGGCTCCTCATCTTACCCAAGTGCGGATGGAGCCAGAGGAGGGAACAGACTTGCCCCAGATCACTCAGCTCCTCTTGACCTGTCCCAAGTCCCTCTTTCCCGATTTTAGTGTTTTTAACTATTCCATGTCTCTCCTGTAATCTTTGTTTCCATTTTCTCTTCCCTTCTCTTCTCTCTTTGGACCCAGGGTGACTGGGTCCTCCAAGGTAGGACTGCATTGACTGTGTCCATTTGGCTTCCCCACCTCCCTGTTTGGACATCTGGTTTGGTCAGCAGGGAAAAGGGAATTGGAGCGAGCGGTGCCGGGCTCAGAGGCCAGTCCAAGCTCCCTGGACCTGCACTTGACTCTGGCCCAGCTGGCTTGGCTGACTACTCCAGGAAGGTGTGAGTGAGAATAAAGCGAGAGTGAACCTGAGCCTGGGCCCTTGGAAGCTGCTCAATCTCAGGTCCTGGGAAAGAGGGACCTTAAATGGGAAGGGGAACCACATCTCTGATGAGGCCTGACCAGTCAATCCACAGTTTACCTGCAACAGGCAAGAGCTGCTTTTCCTTACAAGTAGGGCGGCTTTTTTTGCAAACCACCTCGTGGAAAGTTTAGACAGCAAGGCTTGGTGAGATCTGCTGTATGCCAGAGGGGGAGAGCCACAGACTTGCTAAGAGATGGGAACGGCTTCTCAGAAGTGCTATAACTCTAGCTTTCCAGCAGGGGGTGCTCTGTGCTTACAAAAGGCAAGTGGTCTTTTTCTTGCCGCCTTCCCCATCAAGGAGACCAATTCCCCTGACACTGAATGCTCTAACGTTCAGGGAGGGGAGTCCCCCAGGGCCATGACAGTGTCTAGAATTTGCTATTTTGTTTAGGAAAGGTAGAACAATCAGAAGTGGAAACCCATCTGATCCCCTTGAAATGAAAGGCTGTAGATATGACCTTGTAGAAAGGAGAGTGTGGAAGACAGAAAGAGAGAGTGAACAGTGTGAAAGCAGCTAGGAGAAAAAAACGAGGGAGTCTAGGACCTGCAAAGGATGTTTTGGAAATACAGTTATCAGAAGAAACACAAATTGGAAACCAAGGCTGCTCCTCCCAAAGCAGAGCATCTGGCCACCTTTATTATGACAGATACAGACGGATATGGGACCTGAAATCTCTCCACAGTTCTCAGCAGCACCCGTCCACTTATCATTTATAGATACCAACCCCTAACTGGGAACTGGGTTAGGCACAGGTTGCTAAGGAACGAGGGGAGATGCAATGGGTATGGCAGGCGTTGCTTAGTAACTCAGAGTCCCTTGGTGTTGGAGTGGCCAGAGGAGGTCTGGAACTGATGAGGGTCTGTGGACAAAGTCAGCCCACATCTGAGCCTCCTGAAAGTGCCTGTCTCTTGGTCTCTTGACCCAGAGCTGCCAGAGCCTGCCTCTTCAGCTCTTCGGCACTGTCCCTTACGAGAAGTACATCCCAAATCCCTGAACGTCCTCTATAAGTCCTTGCTCCAGTCATTCCTTCTCCACCTCCCCCCATAGGAATGAGATCAGATTCCTGGACTCAGGACCAGGCAGGGCTCCTGAGCCAGCAAACGGGAATCTCACGCTGGGGAGACTGGAGACTCTGGTCACACAGTGATATGGAGCTGGGAAATTTTCAGTTTGGGTGAAAGAGGTCCCCTAGATAAGCATCTCTGATGTATTTTCTGTTCACAGGAAATGTCTTCATATCTGAGTCTTCTGTGCCAGGCTGGTCCTCACCTGCCTTCATACTTGTGCATTTCTGCAGGGGCACATGCCACACCCTCCCTTCCTGAGGGTATCCCGGGGGCTGGGTCTCCACACTGCCCCTGGCTCGGGGCTGCTATGGCCAGCTGAGGCCCCTCCCAGCCTCCCTTCAGATGTCTTCACTTCAGCACAGCCTGGCAGAGACGGAGTGCAGGTACTTGGAGCCCCAGGTGGGTTTCTCAGTCACAAAAGCCCTGTTCTCTGCACTCCAGGCACAGAGGTGTCCCTGCTCTCTCCTGGACACCCTGGACAGTCACACCCCCCACTTCATCTCTGTCTCCCCCCTAGACTGGAGCACCTATCCTACTGCTTTCCCTGTCAGACCCTCTTCTGTTTTCCAGGTCCTAGCCAGCAGCAGCTTCTCCGGTGGTGGCTCTCCCAACCTGATCAGAACGAGCTGTGCACCTCTGTACTCTACCGGCCTTGCTGAGCATGCCTTGTCTCAGCACTCTGGGGCCCCAGAGAGGGAGTACCCTGGGTGCCAGTGAGGAGGACTGCTGAGGGACAAGGTGAGAGGAGGCTGGGAGCTGGCTGAGGGGCTGATGTGGGGCTCCAGAGGGCCCACCCCCACTGGGACTCTTCCCTCCCCTCCCACCTTTATTGTAAATACAGGCCCTGGGGGCCGGTCTGACCACTCCACCCCTCACCCTCAGTGTGCCCTGTTGTTTGTGTATTTTAAAGCGAGTTCTGACACTCTTTCTGCTTTCTCTTCTCTTCCCAACCCTTTGGCATTTACTCATTCAGCAAATATTTAGTGAGGACTTGCTACATGCCAGGCGTGTTCCAGGCTCTGGGAACACAGCTGTGGGAGTGAGTCTCTGCTCTTGGCAGGACTCACGAATCCTAAGGTCTCTGCTCTCTGTCACCAATTTATGTCTTACATCCTTCTGTGGGACTTATATTGGTGCTGGTGCTCCTGTTTGGTGACTCGTACTTGCTGCTGAGATTCTCTGCCTTCCTAGACCAGGGCTCCTCACTGTTGCTCAAATGAATCTGCTGCACCTGTGGGGCCTGGACACACCCACCAGCTTCTCATGGGCTCAGATGTCCCAACTCGGTCTGAGTTCACTTAACCATCCTTCCACCAGGTGCGCAAGGGTCTAGGAGAGACCTTGCAAAATGAATTGAGCTCTGCCCTGGCCAGGTGGCTCAATTGGTTGGAGCATCATCCTGTGCACCTGAAGGTTGCAGGTTCGATCCTCGGTCAGTGGGCATATGAAAAGCAACCAATGGATTTTTCAATCTCACATGGCTATTTTTCTCTCTAAAAATTAATATATATTATGTATACATAAATATATTAATTATAATATATTATGACTATAATATAGATCATAGTACAATTATAACATATTCTAATTATATGATATATTCTAATTAATATTTAAATTAAAATATATTTACATATCAATATAATATATAATTAATATATTATGTACATATGTATGTATGCGTGTGTGTGTGTGTGTGTGTACACATGCATACTTGGGTGAGCATTAAATACCTTGAGGGCCATCTCGGGCTTCATAAGTCTCCCATTACTCTCTTCCTTTCACTCCTGTGTTTTGATTCCCTGTCCCACTGACGGACAAGTTGGACAGATGGAGTCACATTGGTCCTGCCATGTTAAATTTCCCCTCTGCCCCAAGCAGTAGGCCAGGGTGATTCCTTCTGCCCTCCCCAGCTCTCTGCACTCTGGACACGCTCTCAGGTTGGCCCCTCCTGCTATCTGCCCTTGGCAGTGTGTCCTTCCCTCCAACCTCCGGGATGACAGGAAACCTGAGCTCCCTGTAGCTGCTGCCAGCAGCCCCCAGGCTGTTCCGATTCCTTAATGCCTCTGAAGGATCATTTGTGATTGGGTAGCTGGATTTCATTGCTGACAGTCTCCTGTGTCATTCGCCCTGATAGTGTCTCAGTTCATGGGCTCATGAATCTTTTTTTTTCAGAGCTGTTTGAAATCTTCCCTCCGAAAGCCGGGCGCTCTTGCCAACAGCCAGCCTTACTTTCTCTGCTTCTCCCCTATCCTCCAAGGACTTGCTATTGCACGTGCAATTCTGCACCCTGCACAGAAATCACCTCCTAAATATACCTGCAACCACCTTGGAAGTGAGATAGTCACATAGCAAGTTTAGAATTTACCCAATGCTCTGCTTTTACCAGCATGCAACTTTTGGTAGGTATCCTGTGAGGTCACCTTCTCACTCACCTTACCTTTGGGCCAGTCTGATCACCACCCCAGACAGACCCCTATTCTGTCCAGCGGGGTGGGAAACCACTCATCTACCTCCCAGCATGCAGTCTCTTCAGGCTCGTGGTCCCTACTCAAGCCTTGGGTGCACAACAACTACTCTTCCTTCTGCTCATAGGGCAGTTCCCGCAGTAAAGGCAGGACCCTCACCTTTTCTTTGGCTCACTAGGAGGGGCCTCATCCCAGCCCATCATCCACGGACCTAGCGAGTTTAGAGCAGACATCCTGTGTGCTGATGGGTCTCTGTTTTGAGTCTAACCCTCAATTTCTTCTTCTTGGGGACTTCACGCTGTTCCCCCTTAGACATCTGAGTCACTTCTTATAGTCTTGTGGGTCATCCCTACACTTGGAAGCCTGTCATGAGCTGAGCCTCAGCAGAACTCAGGGGAAGCACTTCCCCGGCCCACGCCCCAGGGGATGAGTGGAAAAACAACAGACAGGCCCGGTCAGTTACAGATGTGCAGTCTCATTCCTTGGAGGCGCAGGACACAGCTGACCTCACTAGACACACACCCCACAGGAGGCATCTGCTGCCACTTTCATCCCCAGTGCCCCTATGTTTTAGACCCTGGCTCAGTCTCCGCATCTTTCCTTGGCAGTTCCTCTTGTACTCCTCCCCTGTCCCTGGGCACCCTGGACGGAGTTCCCAGAAGTTCAGGGACTGTTATGTCTGAGCCCAGATCTAGGCTGTAATCACAGACAGGATGCACATGTGCTCCTAACACACAGAGTGGCAATTCTAGTTGTGTCTCCCTCTTTGTGTTGGCCACAGGAAAGCTCAGAGCCAAGTCTGCAATAAGCTGACGTGTGTGCAGGCCCTCCTAGCACGCATTTTTGGGACCTTGTAATAGAATAGTGCTCAGTCCTGACTGTGTGCTGGGAAGTGTGGGCCCCGACCTCACTCTTGTTTCTTATTTTTCAACACTTATTTCTACTCTAGTTCTTCATGCATAATGTCTATATTAATTTGTTTTGTGTTGTTGCATTGTAGTATGCCTTAAATTCAAATAATATACAAAGAGAAAAAAAAATGACTCTTCCTTGAAGAGATCTGCCTTGCTCCCAGTACCTAGGATTTTCCCTACACCTGTTCTTCAATCTTTTCCCAGTGCCCTCTGCTTATAACTTTGCTCTGCTCTTAAAAGCCTGAACATTTTCTTCACTCACCTGAGTCCTAAGCTGTTTGCATTTTCAGGGCTCTGCTTACAGGCCCATCCCTTATCCTGCCTGCCTAGCCCACCCTTAGCAAATCAGAAATACATCCTGCCTGGGTCAGAAGTGGGATCAGGCTCTGCGATCAGCACACATCTGGGTTCGCACTGACTGTGTCTTCTTCACTGTCCACAATGTCCCTGCCCTGATTTCAGATCCTGAATGTCAACGTGAGGTCCCCAGTCCTGCTGCCCCACATGGAGAAGACAGGGTAAGGCTGAAGGGCTATCTTAGAGGCTGTTGCAAGATGAGGAGACTGAGGCATAGGAATTCAGTGTGGAGAGCACAGGAGCACAGCTGGGAGTGGGGAGGACAGAAGCGGTCTCGCTGGTGGCTCCGCATCCCCCTTCCTCTGCCTTACCCCATCCTGTGTGCAGCCACAGCTTCAAATTCTAGTGGCTTCAGGATGAGGGTGATGTTTCAGGGCACCAGGCATGTTCCATTGGCCTGACATCACCAGGTTTGGGAAGAAGCTGTGCTTTAGCTCCTTAACCTTTTGCTGTTCATTCATACCCTCACTTGTCTGGTTCTGTCTAGCTGGACAATCCCTGTTCACAGACTTACACACTATGATAGGATCTGTCCTGTTTCTGTCCACAGGGAGAAGCCATCCCGGGCCCCTCCTCGTTCCCTAATTCTGGTCTCCAGGGCCCCTGCCCTGTTTTAGATCCTGCATATCTGACTGTGTGTCTCATGGCAGGGACGTAGGCCACTACCTCCCTTGGGATACCTCTGCTTCTCTGGCTTCTCTTGGCAGACACACTCTTTAAGAACTGGCTGGGGCTTGTCTTGGGGAGAAGGAAAAATTCCTGACCACCATTTCTTGCCTCCTCCTGGCCTGTCTGCTTCTCTGAGGTGGCACATGGACAGGTATCCTGATCAGTTCTGGTGCATCTTCACATGCCCCCCCTGCTCTCTTCCCCATGCACCTGACTCTCTGCTCGTCACTTCCCCTGGGAGAGGCAGAAGAGTATAATTGTTCTGAGCATGGACACTGGGTCAGAGAGATAGGGTTCGCATCCCAGCTCTGCCACGTATTGGCTGTGTTACCGAACTTCTCTGAGCCTCGGTTTCTTCAGCTGTAAAATGGGGATAATAGCAGGAGCTGTGTGAGGATTGCATGAGTTAAAGATCGAATTATAGCACCTCCACCAGTTCTGACTTATTAGCTCCACCTCTTCTCTGTGCCTGTCTGTCTCCTCTCAGCGGTGGTGTTGTCATCCTGGTCTCCTCCACTGCAGCTTACACGTCACAGGCGGTGAGTGCTGGTTGGGAGGGGGCAAGTGGTTCCCTAGAGTCCCACAGGGTCAGTGCCTGGAATTTACCCTCCACTTACTCCTGCTGCCTTGGGCTGAATTAGTGCCCATGTGGCTGCTGGTCCCTCAGACCAGCATCTGTTCTCAAACCAGACCGGGGAATGTGTCTGAGGTTTGGACTCAGGCCAGGTGTGATCCTCTGTAGGTGAGAAACCCAACTGATGTGATACTGTCCCCCACATCTCCATATCCTCCTAATCACTATTAATCCCATCACAGGAGGTGGGTGTCTACAATGTCAGTAAGACAGCCCTGCTGGGCCTCAACAGGACACTGTCGAAGGAGCTGGCCCCCAAGGGCATCTGAGTAAACTGCCTGGTTCTAGGATTAATCAAGACTGATTTCAGCCAAGTGGTGAGCACTGGGGGGTGTCCTGTGTTCCCTAGCCTGGTGAGGTGGAAACCCTTCCCAGTGACTAAGGATAAAGGGGATCAGCATCCTCACCATCCTCTGAACTGAGCCATGACCCTGCCCATCAACACTTAAAAGGCAGACATGCCATGTGACTTCCTTGGGGCCCTGCCACCTCCTTGTTTTCTCAGCACTGACTCTTTAATCTCTTTCCTTTGCCCAGTTTCATAAGAGTGAGACTTTTTTAAACAACTACAAGGAAACCCAGTGGGTGCAGAGGCAAATGAGGTTTGAGGCTTCAGTGGCCTGGGTGTGGAGGGGAGGGCCATCTGAGTCTATCTCAGGAGCAGACCTTCCCTGTCTACTGGCTGTTCCTTTTGCTGTCAGCCTTGTATGTGCAAGTAGCCCTGCTGATCCACCCTGTCCATGAAGCCCACTCCCACCTGGGGCCTGTGAGCCTTAGAGCAGCAGAACCAGAGTATGAGATCACTGATGCTATGCCCTGTCCTCCCTCCTCCCCTGTAGGATGGGCAGCCAGAGGACTGTGCGGGGCTTGTGTCCTTCCTGTACTCTCCAGATGCGAGCTACATCACCGGTGAGAACATCGCTGTGGCCGGGTGCTCCTCTAGACTCTGATGGAGTCTGAGGGCCACAGATCTATGGGGCTGGGTTAGGAGCTTGAGGGTGGGCGTGCTATGCAGTTGGTCTTCAGGGTCTGGAGGGAGTCCAAAGCTCTGCCAGACTACAGTTAGCAGGCTTGCTCATGTCAGACTGAGGGCAGAACCCCCAGTAGTCTGATCCTTGGGACCCTCTGCGTGCTTGTAGTAGATCTGGCTGCTGTGACCCCACCCACTGACATAGGTTTCTGGTGTGGGGCTGTGGAGCTGAAGGAGTTCATAGAGCTAGTGCTTTGAGGAACCAAAGTGGACAGGTCTAGACACTCAGGCTACTGAAGGATGCTTGGCTGCTTCTCTCTGTTCTTTATGCTTTATATACTTTTTTCCCAAAGTAAAGTCCAATATATCGTCACTTGTGGAAACTCTTGGGCCAAGGGCAGCATGGCTGTGGATAGGCCTCTCCCATCCCCTGCCTTCTGTTGCCTCCCTGAGTCCATCGCAGACCCCTGTCACAGTGGTGGGGAGGGAGCGCTCACGGCAGGCTCTGCTCTATTCTCTGAGCTGTGGCTGGTGGAGGCTGAGCATGGCTGGAGGGAGCGGTGGTAGGAGGTGGAGGGATTCCGGGGTTCCTCCTGGGGTTCTAGAGGTTAGTGGTTGTTAATTATCTCTGTGTTACACAGGCTTTGACCACCTGGAGGAAAAAGTCACACTAAATCTTGTGCGTGGTTCCAGGTTGAGAACTTCTCATTTAGACAGAAGAGATGTGGGTACTGACGTTTCTCTTGGGGTTGGCTCCTCTTGGTGAAGGCCCTTTCTACTGTCCTGAGTCAGATTTGGGGGCATCATCTCTATGTGTGGACCTGTCTGAGGCTCAGCAGAGTTGAAGGGAAGCAGTGCCTTCAAGTCACTTAGGGCTCCATAGACACCTCGCTTCCTCTCTTGCCATGCATAGTCTTGCCCTGAATTGATCCCAAGGGAGGACCCGAGACATGACTTTCAACCTGACTACTGGCCTTCACCTCGCTGAAGACCCTCACCAGTGTCCTCTCTGTAGATCTCCCTGGGAGGGGTCCTTGTCATGAGAATAATTCAATTAGAAAAGCATATATTGCTTTCTACTGCATACCATGTGTTTGGCCAGGCAACGTGGAGTTCACAAATATAGATAAGACCCAACCTCCCTCAAGTGCCTTCACTGTGGTGGGAGAGCAGCAGGTAAAACGGTCATCAATAAAGGAGGCAGAATATGTTCATTTATTCAATAAATGCATTGGTATCGCTCAATGGCATACACTGTTCTAAGACGGTATGTTGCAGCCACATCCAACAGAAAGACTGCCTTACAGAGCTTACATCCTAGTGGGGGACATACACAGTGAACAACAATCATTACAAATAGACGATATCGTGTGTTATTAGGTGCATAGGTACAGAAGAAAAGAGCGTAGGGTGGGGTACAATTCTGCACTCACTTCTGGTATGTGGGTTCTGTGAGGGTGGCCCACGCCACGGGCCATGAAAGAATTTCCAGTGAGAAGAAAGTACAGAGAGCAAAGCTTTTATTCGCTTTCCTAGAAGGGAAGAGGGCTGATGTGAAGTGATGGCCAGCAATGAAAAGTTGGAGCTGTTTTCACTGAGTGATAAAAAGGGTGGGGGATGGAGCTGGGTAGTCATGGCAATTAGTTGTAAATTAGGAGGTTTCTGCATGCTTTGGTTTGTTTGCTATTATGTTTGGGTTCAAGGTCCTGGTGCTCTGGTCCCGCATATCTTGTTTGTATAATCTTTAAATCACCTGCGCAGGGGGTGCTTTTAGTAATCTCTCTAGTCTCAGAAAAACAACCGTTAATTATGCCTGACAGACTCAAGGAAGAGACAGCTAGTTCTAGCAAACAGGGCCTGAAAGGGGCTGTTTTGTCATTTCAGGTTCTTTCCTGTCTCCAAGCAATTTTCTGACACCAGCTGCATGTCCTGTAGTTTGACTCAACCATGACACTGTCTGCTTGAAGACAGTGCCAGATTCCACATTTTGAAGGCTCAGTCCCGTGGGACACCCCTGCGAGGGCCAGACTTTTTCAGTCTCCTTTCCCTTCCCCCATAGTCTTTTTCAGGCCGAATTTCCAGCCAGCGACTGTGGATGGTGGATAATTGAACACAAGTGCTTCCTTGGGCTAAATAACCTCAGTCTTTACTTGGTTCCCAACAGCCCTTGGGTGGTACAGAGAAGTTTTCACCTGAGCAGATGGTGAAAAATAACAAAAAGAAAACCAAACCAAAAATGTCCCCAAGTTTGGCACGTGGGAGAGTTTCTGTTGGCCTGGGGGTATTTGAGTGCTGGGAAGATGTTGCAGGGAAGGAGGGAATGGGGCCTTGTTTGTGAGGGATGCAGTGAGTGGGGCTAATTAGTTTATAGCTCCTTCAGTTGTGGGTAGGTAATTTGCAGCTGGGACTGGGCATATTTGACTGCACCTGGGAGCACTTCGTCTATGTTTATACACTCAAGTTATCCTGTTCATCTCTGACTCCTTGAGAATGATGTGGAAAAATGATCAGGGTACTGGGGGATTCTAGGCTATCCAGGGATGGCCACAGGTGAGGATAATCATCAACTGGGTGATGACATTCCAGCCTGAGGGTTTTCTGTCTCATGACCCTTTAGGCTACTCAACATCAGTTAGATATTGTGACCCCAGGAATACAAAGTGGCACAAGATCTAGCCCCTGGCCTGGTGTTTCTTTTTCTTTTTCCTTTCTTTTTTGTTCCAGACCACTCTGGTGGTGGGTCTCTTGTCCCAGCACGGTACAGTACTAACTTCTGCATTAAAGCTCTGGCTGCCTCTGCTGAGCTCTCACTGGAGGGGCTGGACTCAGGAGCAGAGTCAGGGTAGCTGCCGGTGCTGTGTTGTGGCAGTAGGGGTGGTCCCAGGATGGCCTGAAGCAGTGTAGCTGGACTGAAGTTTCATGGAGGCTGGGTTCTGTGGGGTGAAGTGAGAACAAAAATGGGTGAATGCCTAAGGCTGTGTTTATTCACCACTGCCTTTATCAGTGGAGATCCTGGGTCCTTCTATCTAAAGCAAATAGTCACCCTAGCCAATTAAACACTGGGGCAAACATTAGTTGATTAACAGAATAAAATTAAAGATTGGGAATAGAATGGAAGTGGAGGAAAGGAGTAAACAGAACTAAGCCCACAGGCCACTAGGGTACCCTCTGGCCCCCTTACATGTATGTAGGCTGGGACCCTGTGTGGGGGCAGGTGAGGGAGCTGAAAGAGCTGTTCAGGGCAGGACTGTTTTGTGTGCCCTGGGTAGCTGTGCTCAAGGTTATAGTTTCTGTCCCTTAAGCCCTTAGAGACCAAAAGATGCTGTTCCCTAAGCAAGAAGGGTTCTTACAAATCCTAGGGAGTAAAACGATCCCTTTGCTGATCATTTTATCAGCAAACCTTGATGATTTCTAATTTCTACCTGCTCCAGATAAATTGATTTGTCTACATATATGCAACTTGTAAGAAGCAAGGCTGAGATTTGACTCCACATCGGTCTCACAATCACCTTCTATGACAAAGTGACAGCTGGGGCTCTGTCAGCCTAGTTCTGTCTGGGGAGTCTTAGTTTGGTTTCTCTTGAAAGTAGAGCCTAAGACAAGAGCTTTTGGACAGGAGATGTGAGGGAGCAGAGGTGAGAGTGTCAGCAGGGAAGCGGGGAAAACCAGTGTAGGGGGGTGTAGGAAGGGTGCCAGTGCATGCAACTGGCTCCATTTAGGGTCTCCCAAGTTGAGTATGGAACGCCTCTCGGATTTAAAGTGTTCCCCTTAAGGGTGGCAGGTGGAGAATTTATCCATGCCCTCTCCTCTCCTATCCATCCAGAGTGCCCCTGGTGCTGGTTAACTCCCCCACACTTCCAGTCAAAGAGGAAGGTGCTGTCCACAGTGCAGTGAGTCGAAGGTCTCAGCCCAGCCAGGTCAGAAATCAGTATGAAGGCAAGAGGCTGAGTCAGGGCACTAAATGTTTCTACTACGAGGTCTTGAGGAAGTAATAATCCTTGGTCTCAGATATGTTTAGGGGATAAAACACTCAACTAATTTCTCCTGTGAGACCCCTGGGAGAAACACAGTCTCTCCTCTTCCCCAAATAACAATTAGTCCACTTGCCCCAAAGGATAGCCTTCAGAAGTTTTCACTGGAGATCGCAAATCTCCAGTTAATGGTTTGAGTGGTCTGCATGCCGGTCCCATGGGGTTCTCACAGGCAACCAGAGAACTGAAAGGATGAGAAGACAGGAAAGGAAGATCAAAGAGGAAACTCTCTCTCTTTTTTTATTGTTGTTCAAGTACAGTTGTCTCCATTTTCACACCACCACATCTCCCTGCCCCACCCAGCCCTGCCTCCCACCCTCGAACTACCCTCTTTGGCTTTGTCCATGTGTCCTTTATGCATGTTAATCATGCACAAAAAGAGCTGGAGTCTTTCAACAACTAAATGTTCTACTTGTGAAAAAATAGAATATTTTAAAGGCAATACTTAGTACCATAACATTTACATATTAACTTTAAAACCCTCTTTACTCTTCTTTAAGTAAAAATCCAGACAGTTTTAGAATGTGAGGACCTGGGAGGGGAGGAATGCAAGGCCTTCTTTTGTTCCATTTCTGTTGACCTGAGTGAGACAATTGACAAAAGACGCTGATAGTAAGGATGGGTCCTTGGTGACCTGAAGCACCTCAGGTGTGGGGCTGAGATGTGAGGCCTTGGGGTTTAATGACTGGAGACCTCAGCAGTAACCCCCACCAGGGTGCAAGGCATTTTGGGTCTTGAATGTCCTGGGTCAGATTTTACCAAGAAGATGACCGTCCTTCCATCTAAAGCAAATGGTGCCTTGGAGCAATTAAACAGCTTACTGCCGGCACAGCTGCCCCACATCTGGAGAGTTCCTTTCCATAGGCAGAGGGGAAGGAGTATGGGATGCCAAGCAGAAGGAATGTAACCCCCACCACCCAATTTTAAAACAGACCCCAATAGCCCACATTAAATAGAGCCATTCTAGAATTCTCTAACTCCTTCCTTCTCTTCCCCATCCTCCTAAAGCTGGTCAGCTAACTCCATGCCAAGCCCTTCAAGAATGCTCAGTGCCCCTCCTGCCTTGCTTTACTTGCTGGGGGTTAAGAATGGACTAAGTGTGTGGAGGTGTAACCCTCCTGCCCGCCACTGAGGATTCATAGAATCTAAGCCCATTTGCTTGGCACTCTGACCTAGGCCTTCAAGGCTGCAGAAGTGTGAAAGATAAACGTCTGTTGTTAAGCCACCCAGTCTGTGTTTTTGTTATAAGAGCTCAAGCTGCTTAAGACTGTGGAGCTGGCCTTAACCTCTGCCCAAATGACTTCTCTGTGGTGTTGATGGGTCAGAGAACCTGGTCACCTATCCAAGACACCATGGGCCCATCCCCAGGGACCTGAACCTGCTGGGGATTTAGAGTATATCCTATTAAAAGACTCTGGTATTTCACCAAAAATTGCTGAAGTGAACTTTACTTAGTGTTGATTCCATATCTTTTAAAAACTACATCAACCTCTGTATTACTCAAGCAGTATAATAAAAGCAACTAATTGAATTGATATCTGTACTCTTTAGTTTGAAAGGTTCTCAAAAAAATAAAGCTGCCCCTGGTAGCCGGAAGCAGACTTGGAACTACTTAGTCAGGTCTTGTGGCTGATGGGAGCTGACCTGGCTTCACAGCTAGGAGAGGGCATTTGGGTTACCGTAAACAATTTGGGGAAATAGCACCATTAGACAAGCTCACTCTGTTAACTTGATGGATAAAGACAAAAAACAAGATCACTCTGTAATCATGTCTGAACACAAACAAAAGAAAATGATTGTCCAAGCTACAAAAATGACTCAACATTCATCTTCTATCCTGAGTAACAGGAGAGACAGCAGCTGCTTTGTCAATGGCATGCTTTACTTTGCTCCTTTCTTCTCTCCTTCTAGACACAAATTAAGATACTTATGATTAGGATTCTAATCATATAATTACCCCATTACCCAATCCAGAGCAAGGCTTTGCTTCCTTGAATCCTCCTCAAAATCACTTAAAACACAAGCCCAATCTTGTAAGTCCTTTCTAATGTCCTCTTTCTGAGACACCCGCCCTTCCCTGTGGGGTATGTTCTCCTTTATTGTCACAGGTCAATAAACCCAATTTTATTTGACCACAGTTGTGTTTCTGGTGGTCTTTGGTGCAAAAGTATTGTAACACATTTATTTTCAAAATATTTTAAGCTAATATAGTAACAAATTGAAACACAGTTGACTCTTGAACAATGACAGGGTTGAAGGTGCCCATTTGTTCAGTTAAAAATACATTTATAACTGCCCTGGCCGGGTGGTTCAGTTGGTTGGAGTCAACTGGTGGTCATCCTGTACACCAGAAGGTCGTGGGTTCCCAGTCACGGCACATACCGAGGTTGCGAGTTCAGTCCCCAGTTGGGGCACGTACAGGAAACAACTGATTGATATTTCTCTTTCACACTGACATTTCTCTCTCTCTCCTGCTCCCCCCTAAAAATCAGTAAAAAGCAATACACATATTCTCGTGTGAGGATAAAAAAATTAAAAATACATTTATAATTTTTGACTCCCCCCAAACTTAACTACGAATAGCCTACTGTTGAGCAGCCTTACTGATAACATAAACAGTTGAGTAACATATTTTCTGTACTCTATGTATTATAGACTATATTCTTATAATAGAGTAGGTCAGAGAAAAGAAAATGTTATTAAGAAAATCATAAGGATGAAAAATACATTTACTGTTTTTATTGAAAAAAATCTGCATGTAAGTGGACCTGCACAGTTCAAACCCATTTTCAAGACTCGAGTATACTTCAAAAGAGTGAAAAGTAAAAGGTTAAGTCTCCCTCTACACTTGAACCTCGACTCTGGTTCCCTTCCCCAGAGGCAATCACTGTTCCCAAAGACAGTCTAAGCAGGTACAAGCAGATAAGCATATTTACTGACTAAGGTGTGATCTCACTTATCATCATCATCATCATCATTGTTTGTCCTTCTTTTATCCATCTGTCCACCTAATATTTATTATACCTGGGATTCCAAAATGCTATGAACTTTATCAGTCAGTGGCACTATAAAGAAACCTCAGGACATTTCTCATTAAGGCAGGAAAGAAAGGGCTCAGTGGCTGGTGGTGTTTTAAGCAATTCCAGCCCTGTGGGAGGAGAAATCCAGAATTCTGTGCTTTCTCAGTGGATCCCCATGGAGCTGATCCCTGTTGCCCACAGCAGGGACCTCGGCATCTGTCTCCCCTCTCTCTCATTCCTGTGTCCCAAGATCATATCCCAACAGATTTACAGCACACTCCCTTTATTGTGTAAGGGAGTCCGCACTAGTGTAGAAATGCTTTGGACAGAAGATCCACATAACTTCTCTCTCTCTCTTTATTTTTTTCTTTTTTATTGTTGTTCAATTACAGCTGTCCCCGTTTTTCCCTCATTACTTTCCCCTGCCCTATTGACTCCCCACCTCCCACATTCAATCCTCCCCACTCCATTGTCTTTGTCCAGGCGTCCTTTATCCATGGAGGACTTGACCCTTCCCCTTCTTTCCCCCATGATCTCCCTCCCCCTCCCTCTGGTCATTGTCAGTTTGTTCTTTTTTTCCCCCCATGTCTCTGTTTCTACTTTGCACCCTTGTTTGTTTTGTTGATGAAGTTCCACTTACAGGTGAGATCATTTGGCATTTATCTTTCACTGCCTGGCTTATTTCACTTAGCATAATGCTCTCCAGTTCCATGCATGCTGTCGGGAAAGGTAGGAGTTCCTTCTTTCTTTCTGCTGTGTACTATTCCATTGTGTAAATGTACCACAGTTTTTTGATCCACTTACTTACTGATGGGCACTTGAGCTGTTTCCAGCACTTGGCTATTATAAATTGTGCTGCTATGAACATTGGGGTGCATAGGTTCTTTTGAATTGGTGTTTCAGGATTCTTAGGGTATAATCCCTGCATTGGAATTGCTGGGTCAAAAGGCAGCTCCATTTTTAGTTTTTTGAGGAAATTCTATACCATTTTCCACAGTGGATACACCAGTCTGCATTCCTACCAACAGTGTACTAGGGTTCCCTTTTCTCCACAACCTTGCCAGCACTTGTTGTTTGTTGATTTGTTAATGATGGCCATTCTCACCAGTGTGAAGTGGTATCTCATTGTGGTTTTAATTTGCATCTCTCTGATAGCTAGTGATGTTGAGCATCCTTTCATATGTCTCTGGGCCTCTGTATGTCCTCCTTGGAGAAGTGTCTGTTCAAGTCCTTTGCCCATTTTTTAATTGGGTTGTTTGTCTTCCTAGAGTGGAGTTATGTGAGTTCTTTATATATTTTGGAGATCAAACCCTTGTCTGAGGTATCATTGGCAAATACATTTTCCCATACAGTTGGTTCCTTTTTTATTTTCTTGATGTTTTTTTAGCCATACAGAAGCTTTTTAATTTGATGTAGTCCCATTTGTTTACTCTTTCCTTTATATCCCTTGCTCTAGGGGACATATTGTTGAAACTATTGCTGTGTAGAGTGTCTGAAATTTTCCTCCCTATGTTCTCTTTTATGACTTTTATTGTGTCATGACTTATATTTAAGACTTTTATCCACCTTATGTTTATTTTTGTGTATGGTGTAATTTGGTGATGGAGTTTCATTTTCTTGCATGTCCAGATCTCCCAACATCATTTGTTGAAGAGGCTATTTTTACTCCATTTTATGCTTCTTCCCCCTTTGTTGAATATTAATTGACCATAGAGACTTGGGTTTGTTTCTGGGCTTTCTATTCTGTTCCATTGATTTATGTATCTGTTCTTATGCCAGTACCACACTGTTTTGATTACAGTGTCCTTGTAATATAGTTTGATATCAGGTATTGTGATCCCTCCTACTTTGTTCTTCTTTCTCAAAATTGCTGAGGCTATTCAGGGTCATTTATGGTTCCATATAAATTTTTGAAATGTTCTATGTCTTTGAAATATGTTATTGATATTTTAATAAGGATTACATTAAATCTATAAATTGCTTTGGGTAATATGGACATTTTGATGATATTAATTCTTCTAATCAATGAACATGGTATATGCTTCTATTTATTGTGTCTTCCTTAATTTCTTTCTTCAGTGTTGTATAGTTTTCTGAGTATAGATCTTTTACCTCCTTGGTTAGGTTTATTCCTAGGTACTTTATTTTTCTTGTTGCTATAACAAATGGGATTTCCCCCCCTAATTTCTGTTTCTGATATTTCATTGTTGGTGTACAAAAATGCCTCAGATTTCTGAATATTGACTTTGTATCCTGCTGTTTTGCCAAATTCACTTATTAGGTTGAGTAGGTTTTTGGTGGAGTCTATAAGGTTTTCTATGTACACTATCATGTCATCTGCACACAATGACAGTTTTACTTCCTCCTTTCCAGTTTGATGCCTTTTATTTCTTTTTCTTGTCTGATCACTGTGGCTAGAACTTCCAATACAATGCTGAATAGACGTGGTGAAAGTGGACACCCTTATCTTGTTTCTGATCTTAGTGGGAAAGCTTTTAGTTTTTGCCCATTGAGTATGATGTTGGCTGTAAGTTTCTCATATATGGCCTTTATTATACTGAGGTATGCTCCCTCTACTCCCACTTGGCTGAATGTTTTTATCATAAATGGGTGCTGTACCTTATTAAATGCTTTTTCTGCATCTATTGATATGATCATGTGATTTTTGTCTTTCCTTTTGTTTATGTGATGTATTGTTTATTGATTTGTGAATATTGTACCATCCATGCATCCCTGGGATGAATCCCACTCAATCATGGTGTACGATCTTTTTAATGTATTGCTGGATGCAGTTTGCCAATATTTTGTTGAGGACTTTAGCATCTATGTTCATCAGTGATATTGGCCTATAGTTTTCTTTCTTTGTTGTGTCTTTATCTAGTTTTGGGAGTTTGATGCTGGCCTCATAAAAAGAGTTTAGGAGTCTTTCTTCTTCTTGGATTTTTTTTTAATAGTTTGTCTCTCTCTCTTTAAAAGTTAAGTCCAAACTACTCTTGTAGCACTCTCCCTTGAACTGGTGCCTGGAATTCCAAATAGGAACAGGTGCCTCCCTTACCATTTAACTTCTGATCTCCTTGAGATAATGCACTTTAATCTACCATTAGTCACATTCAAATGTGAATGGGTTTCTGACCCCTGTGTGAAAGCAAGTATTGATGGGGAGGGAAGGGGTTGCTGCACAACTGAGGTAGGTGGGACAGTGGGTGCTGCCTGAATGGCAGAGGCAGAAAAAGCCATGTTTATTTTCTTAGGCCATAACCTAACTCAGCCTGATTTCAGGTGTGCAATGTCTGCTTTAGAAAGGGACTAGGAGTTTCAAAGAACTCTAGTGACCTCCCTGTAGTACTGTGGGTGTGAACTGTGCAGAAGCCTCATGACTCATGATATGAAAGGCAGAAGGGAAAGACACATACTCAGGTCAGAGAAATGTATAGTCTTGGCTACACATTTCTACACACTTGGCTACAGTCATTGGCCCAAAGACTGTAGTGGGCTAGTAGAGATGTTTGTTTTCTTCTCAAGGATCCTGTGATAACACACTAATATTTGGGGGGAGGGGAAGCATTATTTTCAGCTGTGTCAGCTCACACCTTAGGGAGAAGTGGGCCCAGGGCTCTGTCAGATGAGGAGAGAGACTAGGAAGAACAGGGTGGGCAGGGGCACTGGCTGTGGAGCATTAATGGAGCACTAATGTTCCATATCTCAACAATACTCTCCTGACTGGCAGTGTGTTCAGGTGCAACCAGGAGTCTAGAGTTGGCATCCTCTGTAGCTGGAGCATAGACAGGGATGAGGGCACCAGCATTAGAAAGCTGGGCTTCCCATGTTGGTGAAATGGCTCAGGAATTGTATCTCCAGGAGGAGCATCTTCCTTGATCCCCCAAAAGGACAGTGGGTGCTGCCTGGATGGCAGAGGCAGCTCATTTCCCAGGAGTGTTCCTGTGAGTTCATTTCCAAGGCCAACATCCTTTCTCCACAGATTCTTTTTATTGCCTTGGAGACAGTCTTCTGCTCTGTCCAATGAAGAGTCTGAACAGCAGGCACC
Organism: Macrotus californicus; assembly: GCA_007922815.1. NCBI lineage: Eukaryota > Metazoa > Chordata > Mammalia > Chiroptera > Phyllostomidae > Macrotus > Macrotus californicus. The sequence goes on along the minus strand of VMDR010007256.1, from coordinate 5,161 downwards.
ATGACAACCTGTGGAGGTTGGAAAGACAGCCCCAAAGCACTTCAGAGACCAGAGCAAGGACAGAGGCCTGGGGACATTGTGATTGTCACAAGTGTGGTGATGAAAGGGGGATGGCTTGACTCTTCATTGCCTTCATTGCCTTCCTCTCTGTGAGCAGTGCAGGAGGGGCAGGTGTGACAGGTGAGGGGCAGAAGGATGAAAGAGGTACAGCTGGGAACATGCAGGTTTAGTCCTGCAAGAGGGATTTGGGTTTCTAACATTGGTATCTAGGCCAACATCACATGTAGTCCAGTGTAGGGCTCTGCTTAGGGCATAAAACAAATTGACAGTCAGATGTGTCCTAGAAGAGATGTTCATGGCAGGTAAGAACTCACATAATCTAGACCAGAGCCTTGCTAATTAAAGGGTGGTCTGATGATCAGCCATTGCGCATGAACTGGGAGCTTTCTGGAGACACAAAATCAGAGAGCTCACCAGAGCTTCTGAATACAAATCTGCACTTAATAAGATCCCAAGTAATTTGTGTACCTGTTAATGTTTAAGTAGTGCAGCTGTAGCATACCCCAGGTGTTAGGTTGGGGAGCCCACTAGAGTAGTGGTCTGGATTAAGAGCTATTTATGGGTGACCATCCTGAAAGGGTGAGCTGTGAGGCAATTCTGGAACATGGAACGGGCAGACGCATGTTGTAGAGACTGGGCTCATGGTATATGAGACCAAAGGAGGAAAGTTTCCAGAGTGGTGGGAGAAGTGAGAAGGAATTGATTAGAAATGTTAGTGGTTTGAAAGAAGCATGCGAGTTGAAGCAGCAACACCTGGTGAGTGAAGATCTAGACCGGTAGGGGCCCAGCTACCAACCAGGCATCTTGTAAGAGCAGAAATTAGATGCTTCCACAGAGGTGAGAAATAAAAATTTCACTTAACCTGCTTATCTCCTAGGACCTAGGTCTAACTGCTCCAGATGGCCTCAGACAAGGAGGTGTTATTTTCTTCTGGGTCATCAGCCCCCAGTGTGCCCAGCCTGTCTGTGGAGGGAGAGAGGTTTCTGGGTATCCTTTACTCCACTCCTTCACCCCACATATTCTGTCATTTCCTCCAAAGACTCTGGACCACTACAGGGGCATGGACTTCCCTTGGTGGGGAGCACCCTGGGGGCCAGTGGGCAGGTATGGAACAAGGTGAGGCCCAGGGTAGGATTTTACACATCCTGTGTGGCTCTCTGTCCACCATTTTTGCACAACACACACACAGAATTTAAGCTCCCACATACCCCTGTCAATACTGACTCTTTTGGTGGGGGACGGAGCTTACCTAGATCAAACTGCCCGTCAAGCTCCACAGGCACTGAGCACAGGCCCAGCCTATGCCAGGCATCAGCAGCCTCCTCTATATGGACTCTCCTTGCGCTGGCCACTGCTACAAAGTCCTGGGCTGCCAGAAAACACTTTCCAGGCTGTCCACAGTGAAGGGTTCATTTGCAGTCTGGACTCACCAGCACGCACTTTGATTCCTGGCTGTCCCAGGGGCACCTCACCTTCCACATACACAGCTAAGAGAAGGGACCCCATCCAGGGAATCCAGGCAGCTGCAGGGAATAAGGGTCCAGAATATCAGACCCTGGAGTCCCAGCTCTGACTCCCTATCTCTTGCCCTTCTCTGTGGGCATCTCACCTGTTTCCCTTCTAGTCAGAGGTGCTGTGGCATTTGCTCCTCCTTACTTTCCCCTGAAAAGCCTGGCTCTTTTGTGCCCTGGGCAACCCAGGTGCAGTGCTCTGACCTCTATGACACATGAGCATTACTTGGCTCTGCTTCCCCAGAGCATTGCCTCTCACTCAGCCTTGGGTCCCTGCTCAAGGAATATTGCCCTGATCATGTTTATTGGGTAGAATTGACCCCATCAGTGACCCCAGTACCCACTGATTTAGAGGTCTAGCTTCTACCCTGTGTTCCAGAAATTGTCTAACCTTCTCATCTTGAGCTGGTTTCTTCTCTACTTCAAAGTACAATTTCCTGGCTCATCTGGTCTCTTAGTTAAGTTCACCTTTCATCTCGTCCCATGTGCCTTTTTCCTGACAGCAGAAGCACCATGGTTCTGGTCTTATGTGCCAATACTAGTGAATGTCAAACTTTCTGGACAGGGCTGGGTGAGGGGCACTGAGTCTGGTTTCTTGGGAGGCCAGGGTATGTTCACAGGGTAGGGTGTGGGAGCACTGACTGTTGATCACAGACAGGGAATTAGAATGTGTAATACCCGCATAACAACCTGAAGGCTGAAGATCTGGTGTTACAATCTCACTTTGCCATAACATCTCTGAAACCCAAGAATGTAAAGCCATTTACCCAGAGTAAGCACAGTCAGTTTGTGGTAAGGCAAGTTCTGAGTCCTGACTTTTCCTAATTCTAGTTTCTTGACTGAAAGTTTGAAAGCATAGTGCAGCTTTCTCTGTGCCAAGCTTGGATGCACATGGCCGTGACTTCTTGACATTTCTTTAAGCCTAGAGAAGGCCCTCCATGTCAGAACTTCATTCCTTGAAGATTATTGTGGAGTGGTGAGGGGTGGGAGAAGGAATTTTAGTTTAGGCCTAAAGCTCTGGCTGTTGAGGTAACATTCCCTCCTCCCAGTCCTAATCCACTTTGTCTACTCCTGCTTTTCAGAAGCAAGGAGGCTACAACACCAGCAAAGCAGCCCCGTTGGGCCTCTGTAAGTCTCTGGCTATGGAACTGGCCCCCAAAAGGCATTCTAGTGAATTGCCTTGTGCCAGGAATAATTAAGACTGACTTTATGCAGCCCTGGCTGGTGTGGCTCAGTGGATTGAATGCTGGCCTGCGAACCAAACGGTCATGGGTTAGATTCCCAGTCAGGGCATATGCCTGTGTTGCAGGCCAGGTCCCCAGTATGGGGCATGCGAGAGGCAACCACACATTGATGTTTCTCTCCCTCTCTTTCTCTCTCCCTTCCCCTCTCTCTAAAAATAAATAAATAAAATCTTTTTAAAAAAGAGACTGACTTTATGCAAATAGTGAGGATCACAAACAGCTCCTACTCCCTCTCTCTGCCCCATTGTCCCCACTGGCCCCTCCCCCAGCCAAACTCCCAAGGCCCACAGACACCTGCACAGCAGATTAGAGCCTCACCCCAGGCTTGCTTATCACTCAGAGGTTCTGCCCTGAAGCCTTTGAGACCAGAAACCCAAACTTTTCTGCAGAAGAACAGGGTCTCTATTCTTGGGGGACAGACTAGAGTGTTGCAGACCCGTCCAGCAGGACCGCATGTTGTTGTGGAATGCTTGCCCTATATCTCTGGACAAGTGATGAACAAACTCACACGGATTAAAGGAATCCAGTGGAGAAAAAAGGGATGGGTGGCCGATCTCTAAATGATAAAGAGAAGGGCGCCAACCCTTGCCTCCACTGGCTTTTATTGACACTCCAGGTGCATTACATCCAGGATGGTTCTCATTAACTATGCACAGGTTTGTTTTGGGTGGATAACTTTTACAGAAAACAGAGGAAAGAATGTTGCCAGTTGCTTCAAAGAGAAAGGTCATTTACAAATGTGAAGGAGAAGGCTGAGCTGTTTACATTCACGCTTGGGAAGTCTAGCACAAGTCCCAGTAAACTTCCGCTGTCTCCATCCCAGGTGAGGGAGTTTTTGCAAGAGCAAGTTTAAAAGCAGCCTAGGGACAATGCAGGCCTGATTCCCCACGGGAAAACTATTCACAGATGTTCTCTGCACGCCATGTGTGTCTGGTCTGCGTTCAGAACCGGAGCTGAACCATGAGTTCACATCGCACACGAATAGCTTCCCTGTACTAGAGTTTGTCCCACCGCACTCTCCCAAACAGGGTCATTTGCCTGAAGGGGTATCAGTCTGCTTTGATACTCTTCCAACCCCTGTCTCTCCTCACCCCTTCCTTTCATTCCCTCCAACAGTCCTTCTGTGAAGCTAATGACTCCGAAATCTTCCCTCAGGAGACAACATTGCCATACTTGCTACCTGACTTGAATGAAGTCTGTGGATTGCAGTGCTGGGTGGGGCTGGGGGCTTTAATGATCTATGTGTATTTTGAAGGAAAGTTCAATTTCAAGAAGAGACAAAGCCCAGATCTTCTCATCTACTGGCTGTTCCCCTTACTAAAGTCCGAGGACAGCACAATCCAGCAGCTGGGGGCTGGAGGGTGGGAGTGTTCTGCTGAGCCCACTATGCCCTTCACTGGAGCCTGATTTGACTACAGTCCTGTGAGATATTGGTCTATAGGGTCGATGTTGGTCCTCCTCTGGGCCAGCATAACTGGGAGGCAGAGCTCAACACTGCACAGGCTGCAACCTCAGCTCAGGTTTGGGGAACCCGAGGAATGTGCAGGGACTGTGTCCTGCCTGTGGTCTTCAGATGCCAGCTCTATCACCGAGGAGACCATCGTGGTGGCTGGCTGCCCCCCGAAGCTGTGAAGCAGGCTGGTTAAGAGAGTGGGACTATGGTCCTTGCTGGGAAACTAGGAACTTGGTGGGGAATACGGAGGGTTCCCTATAGGAAAACTTGCTCAGGAAATGAGAAGGAAGGCAAGATGTTTGAAACTTTTCAGATGGAAATAAATATGTTTGGAAACTTTTAATCTGGACTCATCTCTGTTTTGCTAGGGAATATGAGCCGTGCCCTTGACCTAGAAGCCTCATCCCTGGATTAGTCCCTTCCCTTATCATCATCCTTCATCCCTAAGACTTTCACCTCTTCCTCCCTTCAGTCCTTTGCCATGAAAGTGGAGATTGGGTGCTTTCTGTCTGTCCCTACAGATGCACTCTCTCTACCCTTCTCTACTCTGTATTCCGGGAGGCTGGGCTGCAGGAACTGCTGCAACAGCTTTCCTTGGCTCTGGCTTCCAGATGGGTTTGGTCATGGGAAGCTCTAGGGAGACTGGTCGGTGGGGGGAGAGTGAGGTCAGAAAATTTATTTCTCAGACCCCTTTCTTGTCTGGTTGCCACACTGGGTTGTTGTCTCCATCAAAGTCTACAGAGCTTTATTCAGGCAATGCCTTCTAGACAACTCGGTTTTCATAAGTCCTCTCTCCGTTTGTTCCTTTAGGCCTAGGAGTGGTAATATTTTCTTACTGTTGCTGGCCCAGGGGCACTACACTACACCTTGTTGGGTGTTCAAAACCCTGTCCA
>VMDR010007255.1:0-41457 GCA_007922815.1 Macrotus californicus | reverse complement strand
GAACCACTGGTAACATTTTTCCTACTGCTTTGCATTTTTAATGAAAGAAATAAAACACCCCAGAGAAATATGACCCTTTGTCTTGCACCCCAATCCTATTCTGCTCCATGTCTTTTTAGAAGTAAGTAGTATCAATGGAGGAGGGATTGACTGTGAGTGAGAGGGGTGGGCTGGGTGGGGTGGGGGGGCAAAAAAGAAAAAAAATGGGACAACTGTAACAGAATAAACAACAAAAATAAATATAACTGGAAAAACAAAAGTGTACGAGAAATGAACTGTATTCACAGAAGGTTCATCACACTACTTACCTCCCTTATATTCTGACAGTTGACGTCGCAGAACCAAACATTGAGGCCACCCTGAAATTGCTTTCTCTTTAAGACACCGTATTTCTAGTTTTGCTTTTTTTCCCTCCTCGCTGAATGCTGGTAAGTTCAAGTATCTAGCTACATTTATTGCAATTCAAATTGTTGTCATGATGCATTTAGGTATTCTTCTTTAACTGATCATGCCTGGAATATTGTGAGGTACTTCAATCTGCATGGAGTTTTCTTCAAGTGAAAAAAAAAAATGTACATCTGCATTTTTTCCCCTGCTCCACTTTTGATTATTGGTTCATCCTATCTTGTATTTTTATTCTCTGCCCACCATATGTGTCATGTTTTTTTCCCCTTATTTTTAGTTATTTATCCCATTGTTCTGTCTATGGGAGATCTCAAACTTTTAATCTACATCACAGATTGAATTATCACAGTGCCGTACAACTCATCACTCTCTGGTGTTCTTCGTCTTCCTCTGATTCATCTCATCTCTCTCTTTTCATCTTACCCTGTTGCTTCTCCAAGACACCATCTTATTCTTTCTCCCCGTGTCATTTTATAAAGTGTAACCTTCTTTCACTCTGCAGAGAACGCCAAAGAGCACCATGCAATTTTCACCTAGAACTCAGTATACGTTATTTTCAGAAATCTTCCTCTAGCCTACCTTTAGTCTGCTGTATTTCTTCCTTGGCCACATGAGGAGTCTTCCCCACCCTGCACAATTCCTCTTCTGATCCTTGAACCAGGCAAGATTAGTTCACACCCACTATTTGTTAATAGACAGGGTATGCTGCTTGTCTCCTTTCACCAGAGTTTATCCCCACCTATTGTCTGTCAAGCGACTACTATATTTGCAGTTGTATTAAAACAAACAAACTTAGAATCAACTCTGATACTTCCTTCTATCATACTTGTTATATTCTGGTGGTTGCCCAAATCCTGTGGGTTTAACCTGGCAAATGTACCATTAATTTGCTCATCTGCCTACTTCTGGGCTACCATATTCTTAGCCCAAGGCACTGGTTTGGATAGTATAGTTAATCTGTAACTGGCTTTCCTATTATTTACTTTTTTCTTGTCCAGAATGGCCTTTTAAAATGCAAATAAACTTTTAACTTCCCAGGTAAAATTTCTTCAGTGACTTCCTATTGCTCTTAGGATGAAAAATCAATTAACTTTGGATTACCTACAAGACTCTGCATATCCTAGCACTTGCTCCACTCACTAGACTCACCTGTCACTCTCTCTGAGCCTGAGATTTCCTTCCAGGTTCTTAAACAGAGCTTTTCCAATTCTGTCACAGGATCTTTGCATTTGCTATTTCTTCAACCAGGAAGCCTCATTGTTCCCACCCCATACACAACTCCTAGTTAATACACAGATTTGTCTTTCAGCTCAAATTACACATTTTGCAAGAAACTTCCTTGACATTTCAGATAAGAATTTGTACCCCTGTTACATATTCCAGTATTATATTTTCATTTTCCTTTATTGCACATTTCACCATGTATAAACTATATTTCTGCTATTATTTGAGTATCAATTCCTTCCACCTAACTGAAAGCTGCATAACATAGCAACTGTATCTGTTTAGATCAACCTTTGTTGAACTAATAATAACTGAATCTCTATGTCCTCTTCTCAGATCTACAGTTGGAAACCAGGTTGAAGTGCATAACTCCTAATTCAATTCAATATTCGAAGCAGGTTTTCACCTAATTCCCTCAGGCTCTACTGAAGGCATTTTGTGCATGAAAAACTACAATTCCCAACATGCACAAGAAACAGGGTTTGGGGACCTGTCCAGATCAGCTTATTTCTAAGAACTCCATCTCCTCCCAGAATGCTGGCTCTACCAGTTTACTGACCAAAACCCTTCAATCAATTCAGGACCTAGTTTGTTCTGGTTATTCTAGATTTATATCAAAATCACCACTCTGATATTGATAAACTAGCCTCTTTAACTCACTGTATCTCCCTGGTTTATTTTCTTATTGGATTCCTTACTCTTTGACTCTCCAAAATCTTCTTGAGCACAGAGATCCTACCTTTGTTGTTTCCACTAATCCAATCACACAGGACAATGGGGTAGAACCAGATTAAAATGGGAGGTTAGAGTACAGAACCATCTCATCATTATCAACAAAACTGGCTTCATTCTGATCTGTTTAGCACCTTCTTTGCTCTGGAAGCACTAACATCACCAAAGACAACTCCTTTTTCATGGTAGTCACATGCTGCTGGCCCAACTGAAAACATATTTATGAGACTGTATCCCCAGTGTACATGAAGTGGCCAGAGGGAGCATTTTTCTGGCCTGTTCACATATGCTTCCTTGCATGGTCTCAGGGAGCTAGTAGGGCAGAAGCCAAGGTAACAGCAGGCCAGTCAAAGTCTGTGGCTGCAGCCTGTGCAGGGGGTCCTCAAAAGGGACTCTGGCTCCAGTCCCAGAAGCTCTCCAGAGGTCGTTGCATAAATGTTGTGAAGAAAGAAATTATGAAGCGAAGGGAAGAATTTGTTTTGGGTAGGAGTCATTTTAGGGAAGCCATAGGATTGTCCTCTGCTTGGGAAGTAGCACTTCACAGGCCATTATCCCTTCCTCCTCCTACCAGAGCCACCGTAACCCATGTTCTGGGCCTTGGAGCCTTGAGTTCATGTCTCGTGTGACTAAGAATGAATAGCATCTGTACAGAGACAGGCCTTGCCTTTCAGATTTAAACTGTCCCAGGGCCAGCTGCTTCGAGAGAAGGCATGAGCCATAAAGGTACTGTCAAAGGGAGAGTCACCTGGTGGAGATGAACATAAGCTCAGGGTCATGAGAGGAGAACCTGGTCACACAACCTTCTTTCTCATATGACTAGGAATCTTGGTTATGGACCATGTTTTTCCTGCTTCATTGGTCCCAGCTGCTGGTCTTGGTTATAAATTCTAATCTCTAAGAAATTCCAAACTGAGATTGTTGCAGGGGGCCTCCTCTCCCTCCATTGTCCTAGAACGAAAATTGACACTTTTCCGTCTTTCTTTTCTTTTCTTCCCCTTTTTCTTGCCTCCTGCTACTTTTGGTGCCATAGAAAGATTGCTCTGTCCAAAGAGACATGAAATATTCCAGATGTATTGCACTGAGGATGTGTGTAGCACAAATCAGCTTGCCTTGAGCTTCTCTGATATATGGCCAGTATTTGAATGTTCCCATTTATACCGATCTGTAATACATCTTCATAGTGTTGGCTTAATCACAAATGACAAGGGTGGAAAATGTAATAAAGACAGGGGCACATTAATCTACTTTGTATGAAAATGTAGAAAGGTAATCCAATTTTGAACTGCTTGCTCTTAAAAAAATATAAAAGTTTGTAAGATTTCTGCATCTTAGTTGGGGAGATGGCAGTCAGTCTTAAAAAGCAATATTTCAGGGTGATGAGGCCTCCATATCTTGAGTGTATACAGAGCAGTGGCAGGCCCGGGAGCTCTGGGCTCTAAGTCACGTGACAATCTCCTGGCAGAGGCCTCTTTGTCAGGAGGTGGATCGATGTGCAGACCACATCCAGGTGGGTTCATTCTGTGTGAGTCTCAGAGAGAGTCTAACACTAGGAATGCAGGGCACCTCTCCTTCCCAACTGCTAAGGCTAGTTCATGTGAAAAGTAATTCCGACTCTGCTCCCTAAAGAGAAGCTACAGTTCATTTGGTGAAAAGACCACAGAGGAGGTAGCCAGACACAGAGTGCATGTGTCTAGCAAGGAAGTTGGAGTGACGGACAGAGTGGTTATAAGGTCAGGAGTGTCTCAAATCACAGTTGATGTTATTCCAATGATTATTCATGTCTGTACGTGTGGGATGGTGTTCCTTGCATGTTAGGACATAGCTGTATATTTAGTGCTCATGCCTGAGAGAAGCACAGTAGGAAAAAGCCAACTCTGGACTTAAAGGGAACAGAGTTTTAATCTCATCTTCTATTTTCTCTGTGTCATTGGGCAAGTGGTTCAACTCCTTTGAACCTCAGCTTCCTTATCATTAAAACATCAATTGCACTACTTACCTCACAGAATTGTTAGAAATACAAGACCTAGCATCTCTACACCTATGTCTCTACTCAAGGGAAATGAAAACAAACTTTGTACAAAATTTGTACAAAATCTTGTAAGTGAATGTTCATAGAAGCATTATTTGTAATTATTGGTAAAAAGTGCTTCTATAGGCCCTAACCAAGCAGCCAAGATACTGAGATTTATTCTACTAGCAGGAATTGAAACAGGGAACCATTGAATCAAGAGAGTGATTGGTAAGAAAAGCTAAAATTGAAACTGTGGATACCAACATCTGGAATGGTTGAGCTGAGCAGCCATTCTAACAAATGGAGACATGTTATCTATTATTTATGCAATAAATTTCCACATCTTCCTATCTTCTCACTCTCATGAACTTTATGCCCATTATTTCACTTTCTGGTGAGGAAGCCTATGCAGCTCCCTAAGCCCTCATTTCCTCATTTTAAAAATAAGACTAGTACCTGTTGAGTATTGTTGAGGGCATTAACTAAACAAACTTTTACACATGACTGGCAGGCTAACACCCATTAAAGAAAAGCCATTTGAATCCTTAGGCACTTTTTCCAGCAGCCATTGTCCATTTAATATGAAAATACTAAGTTGACAAATATCCACGGGAGCATAAGCTACTGGTTCTCTATTTGATGATAATTTGTGCACAGACTTAAGCATTGCTATTCCCGTGTCTGACGGACTAGGAGAGACATCAAGATGTCGTTTTTGCCATTGTGCGTGACCCGAGGGGCCTGCCCAGAGCCCCTCTCACTCTGGGTTATGCACTATGTGGTCTGCCAGCAGCATGGTCCACTGAGCAGTCTGAGGGTCACCCCAGCCCTGGCTTCTTCAAGACATTTCAAACCCTGAAGGCTGTAACAGACCTTTCAGGACATAGGACCCCATGTCCTCTCAGGTTAGTGTCTGTGGCATCCTTGACAGGGGTCTTTCACCTTTTGTTTGAACACCATCGGTTCCAGGAAGCGCTGTGCCTTACAAGGCAGCCTGCTCTGTTGCCGGGCTGCCCTGGCGGTCATTGCCTCCTTCTCACATTAAATCAAAACAATGTAACTTCCTTCCAGTGGTCCTACTTCTGCTTCCTGAAGGTTAGGCAAGCAGGCTGCACCCTCCTCCACATGACAGCCCTTCAGGAAGGTTTCCTTTCCTTTTGAAGATGTATAATTTACCAAAAAGGGGGAGGGGGGCATGTGATCTGCTAACCAAGGGAGTTATGTAGTATTTCTTGAACTTCTAGAGTAAAGTGTGTGTTTGTACATGTATTGAATTTTTATGTATGTGTCTGTGAGGTGGGGGTGCTTGCCAGTGAGGGTCACTGAAAACTTTCTTTTTCTATGAATTTCTATGAATATAGCCTGATAAAGAAAGAGCCCCAAATTCAAATTCGTCAACATTTTGAATCTATACTGTTAGACGGCCTGGATTTGGTGGTAGTTTGGGAGAAATGGGAAAAGTGGGTTTAAGAATATGAGCTATGGAGTCCAACTGAGTGGAAAATTTTGTTTTTCTCTCCCCTTTGGTACCTGAGTCACCCTGACCAAATTTCTTATCTCTCTGAATTTTAGTTTTCTTATGGATTGTTTTTGAAGAGCACTAAATGATAAAATTATTATGAAAAAATAACCTCAATCAATGAAAATAATTTCTGATAATAGTTGTTTTCATTATTATAATGGGATGCCCATGACCTCACTTTAGCACAAGAATCTGAAATACATTATTTCCCCAAAAGTCAGTGACTTATCCAAGACCACATAAGTAACAAGTGTGAGGCTATGAAATCAAGTCCAAAGCACTTGATTTTAACTTTCATGCTTTTGTAACTAAGCCCATGCTACCTTTGTGTCGCAGGACTAATTAACTAAGCAAGCTAGACCTTCAACAAAACTTGAGACCCATTTTTCCAAAGAGTCCCCACAGGAGATAACACATACATTCCAAAGACATTACCTTTGCTCAGAATATGTCTAAACTCCTCTTTGGAATGGACTTCAGGGCCAGTTGGGTTTTCTTTTAATTCTCAATGGTAGCAGATTGTCTTTTAGTGCCAAAGAATAAAATTCACCCTCAGTTGGAGGACATTCAAGGTCAAGCCTGATGAATAGCAGGCTTGGTAATGAAACTGGAGGTTGGTTTGATGCCGCACCCAGCAATGTGCAAGTAAAGCTGAGTCTAAGTCCTTTGTGTGACTTGCAAATTGGCTCCAAAAGAAATCCCCAAAGAAGGGTCTTTTGTAAGGTTTTGAATTTTTCTCACTGGATTAAACCTATATCTGCAAGAAGATTCTCTCAGGAAAGACAATGTTTATTTAAAAACATAAGTTCCCATGTACTTTTTTAGAGATAAATCAATCCCACTACTTCATCCAAAAACATCAATTTGGTGCAAGATGTACTAAAGACATCATGCTAAATCCAGAAAGACAGTCACTTGCCACAAGATACTGAAAATGCAGCCAAGGAAAGCGAAAGAAGAGCAGTGACATTGTGGAGATTGGTTCGGGACTGGTTGATGCACACGGTGTTATGAGAGTCCAGGAAAGGCATTTAGACTCACAATGTTGGGAGCTTTGTTGAAGATGGTGATAACTTGTTGACTTCAGATGGGCCCCTGGGCATTAGCCAGGCAGATATTGAGGAGAAAGGAAGAGCAGACAGATAAAATAGAATGAACAGAAGTCCAAAGACATGAAAGACAATGGAGCCTTCAAGCATTACAGGAGAATAGCCATGGCTGAAGTAGGGGGCATTTGTAAAGTTGAGTGGCAAGGCAGATTTACAGAGTCAAGCAGGAGGAGTATCACAAAAGGTTGTATTTGAAATATTAAGAAGTGTAGTTTGAACCTTGGAAATTAAAAAAAAAAAATGATTCTGGGAGCAGCATGAGGGGACTGGAGTGAGACAAAACCAGCAAGGCTGTAACAGAAATTCATTCAAGATGTCATGGAGATCTGGGTGGAGGTAATATAGTGAGGATAATGAGGGTGTATGGATTTTAGCTAGCACTTCTGAGAGGATCGATTAAGAGGACTTGGTAACCGAAAGAAGGTGACAAGTGAAGGAAAGGAGGAAGACACGAGGCATTTTTATTACAAATTGGCTCACTCAGGGCCCTTCTATTTCTGCAAAGGCTGAACATTGTCAGAGAGGATGGCTAGGCAGTAACATCTGAAAGAGTTAAACACACACACTGTATAATGAATGCATGTCATTATTTCCAGTCAATCGCAAGGCCATCACAGGGAACGCAGGTGATGCATGAGGCCAGAAATAATTTTAGACCTCTGTGTTTGGCATTTATTTAAGGTTATTATTGAGAGGTAATAGACTATGTGCTACTTATAATAGAGCTATAGTTTTTTTAGAAATTAAAGTAGCAAGTTGTGAAATGCTTCATGCATGGCAATGATATTTAGCTTTTTCTTTTAGTTTCTTTCTGAGATATGGGATCCAAGGTGATTTTAAAAAGTCCTTGGAGACTGCTGTGAGTTTTCTATTGATTTCATAGGCACAGAGGCTTCAGGTGGACTCTTAGTGGTGGCTATTGTTAACCAGTTTTAAAAGAGAAAGCACTTTCAAAAAAAAATCCATTGAAATAATTTCAGAACAAGAGAATAACTGCAACCACCAAAGACCTATGCTTTGCCATATCTAGAAGGACCCCAATGCAGACAGAAGTGTCCCAGATAAAGGCCCTAATCTAAGAAACGTCTTTCCTCTGGAATGCTCAAATCTCTTTGGCAAAACAAATTCTCCTTCCCCGTGAGAAATTATTCAGATGGAGAAAAGCCCAAGGAGGGTTGGGCAGTGATCTGGGAGCACATTTGATTTGGGCAGGAGATAATAGGGCACTGGTGACAGCAGAGGGAAGAAGAGCATAACAGAAGAGCTCTCCTAAGTTCAAGTTCAAAGGCCATGACCCCAAGAACCCACAGAGAGCACTCATGCAAGGAAGTCTCCTCTCAACACAAGTCTAATTGGCAAGAGGCTTTAACAAAGTTATGTGTGGCCCCTTTTTTGTTTCATGCAATTTGCTATGAAATTTGAGGACTATGAATGGGAATCGAACACATTCCTTGCCTGTCCTGAATAAACTCCTAATCTGGTGGTGAGTCCTGTCTTAACTCTAACCCATGATAGTACAAGATGAACAGGGCTCAATGTCACAAAATCAGTACATGTTAACACCCTGGAAGAGCAAGGAGACAATCAGCACAGGCACCCTGGAACAGACGACGTTTGAGTATGACTTGCAGCATATCCATGAGTTTCATCACAGAGAGAACAGAGTGTTCCCTCCAGTGGACACTGTGCTGAGAATCGTATATATGGCACCTGTTTTTACCTTCAATAAAGAAGTCATCTCTGTCTTCAGTTATCAAGTAGTGTCCTCACTGAGTAGGCAACCCCATGATCTCTAACACCCTCTAAAATATCTCTCCATCTGCTTAAAAAATGTCATTGGATCTAGCCTTAGAGAATTAAATGGATTCTTGCAGACTCAGGCCCGTCTGAGATCTGCCAGAGAATGAGGTTATCCAGGAGCATGGAAAGGGAGAGTGTTCTGGGAACCCAGAGTGCTTATATTTAGAGCAGATGTGGACTGAGAAGCAAATCTGCCAACTGACGACAGACTAGAGGAACTTCCCAGCTCTCTGAGTTGAACCCCAGCCCCTCTTCCTCCCTTTCAGCCTCGCTCTTCCCTCTTTATCTCACTCCTCACCATGACATCAAGGTACCAAGATTTAGTCTAAAACACACCCTGCTTCAGTCTCCCCTGAAAATCATAGAAGAGTAAAACTGAACCATTGTTTAGTGAGAGACTCAACACTTCCTGTCTGCAAGAAACAACAGAAAAAAAAAGAAGAAGAAGAACAAGAAGGCACTTTGAGGATGGGACATAAGGGTTTCTTCTACATTGTGCACACTGAAAAGCTTAAAACAAAAATCAGATCCAAGCACGTAGGATGTAGGGGTTTCATTCTATGGACTCTTTTGAGGGCCATGGATCCTTCAGAGCCACGTGTTTTAATAATGGGGGAGGCTTGTGCACTACAATAGCTATGGCGAGGCTGCAACAGTGTGGGGCTGTGGGCCTCCATTCCCTAGCGACAGGAGACAACGTACAGAGTCAGAGCTCTGCCTCTCCAAGCAGGACCATGCCCTGCTGGCTCCCACATCTGCTGTGTGGCTCCATCCTGATCCTCTGAAACCAAAGGATACATGTGGCATTTCCTTCTGGAGCGCTAACTTAACTTGAATATTAGAGAAATAGTAATCTAACCTTTATTAAAAATAGGAGCTAATATTTACTGGGCACTTTCAAACTTCTTGGCACTGTCCTGAATGCTTTATGTAAATTATCTAACTTATTTGCTCACTTTAACAATAAGGTAGAAACAACTAAATTTTTTTATTTTAAACAGGAGAAAACTGATGCACAAAAAAGCTTAGTCATCAGGATGGGCTCTACAGCGTTGAGTGCTGGAGTCAAATGATGGACTCGCTCTCCTGATGCAGATAGGTTCGGGTATAGAATACAATTTTTATAAAAGTTACAATCATATATGAGACTTCAAAGGAATAGCAAAGTTTGTAAACATGTCTCTTAGAGTGAGGTCCTTACCCTTCTTTGCTTAAGGATATTTTTATAGGATACACTAGTTCATAGATATATGCCAAGTCCTGTGCCCAGTACACAGATGAGTTCGAGAGAAATGGTAGATACAATCCTTGCCTTCAAAGAGTTTGAGGAAGAAAATGCACACACAGCGGAACAGCAAATGACACACACGTGGTTTTAAGGGAGCTAGCTCCATGTCCTGATGCTCACAAAAAGATGAGGGTGACACATAGGGCAGGTTTCCATGAGTGCTTAGAGTTAAAGTAGATCCTTGAGAAAATGTAGATTTAAGTGAGGAGGGGAATGTCCAGGGGAGGGTTAAGCTTAAACAGGGAGATAGAAATAGGATGAGGATATACACTGGAAACAGCAGAAGTGGGTGGGGGAGGGGGCTCGGGAGAGGGTAAGTCCTGGCAGGCAGAGAGGACCCATGTTATATTGAGTTAGGGGACAATGCTGTTAAGAAAGATGAAAAGCTCTGGTAGAGATTCTTGAATGTCATGTAGCTCCTTACTTCACAAGCATTCACTGAATGCTTTCTATATCCTGTCACTGACAATTCAGCCTAAACTTAACCCAAAAAGAGGGGGAAAAACATTTATACAGCTAGGAAGTAACATGATGACAGTGGTCATCAGGAAGGTGAATAAAATGGAAAAAGGCGTGGGGGGTGGGGGAATGGGAGAGATTAGAACTAGTCAATAGGTTGTTTTGCAATAATCCTGTAGAGAGACCATGAGAGCTTTGAATAGGAAGAAAGGCATGGTTAGAGACAGGAGGGCACATCTGAGAGAGGTCATAAAGGAAAAAAAAATCAACCTGCCTTACTATTAGATTGAACTGAGTGACAAATTGGCATTGTAACAGAACAGTTTGGAAATCTGGAAAATAGTGGTATCCATGGCTACAAGGGGTAGGCTGGAAAAAGAGCATCAGGTTAAAAGGAATATGTTGGTCTTTTTTGCAGCTGAGTTTTAGGTACAACCTGACAGAATGTATGGGTAAAGTTGTCCTGTAGGAGAATGGCTATTTAGAAGTAGACTTGAATGAGCTAGTGCATCTAGAAACTTTGGTTTTCCTATCAGAGTTTGTAGTAGAACTCTAAGAGCTGGCGAGGACTTTCTGTTAAAGACAGCAGTTTGATCACACAGATTGGATCTGACCATGACCCAAAAGAAACAGTGAAGACAGAAAACAATGTAAAGCAATTGTAAAAGGACATAAACACAATGGCGAAAGAACCCAAGTAGAGACAACAGCAACAAAATTGCAAAGCTGGAAGAGTCGTCAGTGTTAACTGTCGCCGCCGGCTGCAGAGTGCTCCATCTTCCTGTGGGGAAGACTCAGAAACATGTCCTTTTATACCACAAAGCCCCCCAGGGCTCTGGAATTAAAAGACCCAGGTACCCAGGAAACGTATGTTAGTTCTGAGTGGTGGGCATACCGGGTTAAAGACAGATGATTCACAGAAGCGGTTAGACCCCCAGCGCCTCCTCCTCTTCCATGAAACCTCTTCGCCACTGCAGAAGGCTCATGGGTTTTTCTCTGGAGAGAATAAAACAGAAATTCTCTGGGCTGGCGGATATGGGCACCAACGAGGACAGAGGTCATGAAGGCACCGCAAACTGGGAGACTGATGAAGCTCAAGATCGCCAGTTGTTGAGGGTAGAAAAAAAGACATTTTTATGCATGTAAATAAATATAAGTCTAAAACATTTTACCTCCCTCACATCCTTTTTCAAGAAGCTCATAAAGTCTTGAGGGACACAGGGAGAGAACCCACATAAATATTAGGTAAAAGGAATCTTTGGTATGCAGTTGCAGGGAGATTCCCATGGTGCGGTTGGGCAGCGTGCTTAGAAATCAACAAATCCAGATTGAACAGGTAATTTACCAAATAATTATCTAAAAGAGCTAATTGTGGGTACCTGTGGTATAGCAGTCAGAGGAATGCCTCTACGCCAAAAGATGACCAAGCCTTAAAACCCTTTCGGTACGAGCGCCGGATATATCCGGCGCCTATACAATGGCTCACAGTGGCTCACCTCGTACAGCAGGAGTGTCGCAGCGGAAAGAGCGCTCGTACCGAAAGGGTTAATTCCTACAACCTGTGAATGTTATTTATATGGAAAAAGGCAACTTGCAGATATGATTCAGTTTAAGACCCCTAAAATGGGGAGATTATCCCACATTATCAGGGTGGGTCTAACCTCAAGGAGGGTCCTTAAATGAAAGAGAAGGACAGAAGATGAGAAGGATGGCAGGGTGAGGAGGTCCTGAGTCCTTTTGCTGGCTCTGAGGTGTAGGGAACTATGTACAAGGACCAGGGCTCCAGGCCGCCATGGGCTGGCAGCCAGCAACCGTCCTACAACTCCGTGGACCTGAGTTCCCCAACACCTGAGTGGGCAGGGAAACAGATTCTCCCTGGAGCCTCCAGGAAGGAGTGCAACCTCTGACATCTTCATCTTATCCCAGTGAGACCTAGGTTGGACTTCTGACCTCCAGAACCAGAACCATAAGACAGTAAATTCATGTTGTATTGAGCCACTGAGATGGTGGTGATTTGTTATGACAAGAGAAAACTCATCTACATGAGAAGTGGGAAATATCGGCAGGGGGATGGTGACTACAATTTTTCATTAAAAAAACTTCAAAGAAACATTGGACTCTGCAAAACATATTTATGTGTAATCTTAAGAGAAAAATTTAAAATAAATTACAAAATAAATATGAGATATCAGGACCTATTAAACCCACTATCAGAAATTGATAACTCCTTTTTTAAAAATATATGGTGAGTTGGAAAAAAAATGACAAGCATGAAGGAAAAGCGAGGATTATATTATTGAAAATAATTATACATTGGTAGAAATCATACTCAGTCGTAATTATGTATTTGTGTTTCAGTTTTATTTAAATTGTGATAAGTATTTATATTTATTTTTGTGTTGTATTTGACAAACATGTATGTTATTTCAGTTGGTATTTTCCTATGTTTACATAAGCATTGTGGGAAGCCTCGTTTCTAGGAAACCACATTCTAAGAACCCAAGAGGAACTAAAGAAGGCCTGGAGCTCTGGATTTACAATGGCAACTTCTACTTCTCTATCATTTGGTGGTCGATCCCCTGCCTTCAAATGAACTGTTTCACTTTTCTAAAGCAAACCCACGTAAGCAAGAAGAAAAGGGACGAAGGACAGACTTACAAGACACCCCCATAGTGTGGAGTCAGAGTGTGTAAAAAAGAGTCAGAAAAAGTCGATAGAAAAGGGACAGTGGGAGACAGGGCCGGGTGCAGCAGAGTCAACGTGGAGGAAAGTGAGCGTATGAAGACTGATTCATTCAGCAAACCTTTCCTGGCTTTGGCAATGAGCTAAGAACTCTGCTAGGCCCTAAAGATGCGGAGGAAATGAACGGATGTGAATACAAACCTGAGAGAAACAAGAACATCTGAGAACAAAATTTCGATTGTACCTCTCACAACCAGTGAAGCACAGCTAATAATGACTCAGAGAGAACATTAGTGCCCTTCTTGGTCTGGCAACTGCAAGAAAGGGGTCATCAGGGACAGCGAATCTCTCAGAGCAACTGTTCACCCAACTGTGTGCTCAGCAGGTGTGTCTGGAGACAGAGTCCATGGACAGGTTACTCATTACTATCAAAACTGGGAGGGAGAAGCCAGAAAAGGAGTGGCTGAAACACATTCCCTCTGGGCCCAACAAGGGAAGCTGAGAGTCACAGGAGCCCCGTCAAGGCAGAGGCTCTGGGCCTGTCTGCTCCCTCTCCCCCAGGAGGATTTTACCATCTACAGAGTTGCAACCACCTAGAGAGGGGTCACCTGCATGCACGAGGCCCGCGTGGCCTGGAGATCACGCAGGGGCTCACAATAAACTTGCTCTGACGAGATGTACATGGCTTTGAAGAATTTGCTTTGCAACTTGAATCATTTCCATGCTTTTTTACAGTGTTTTTATGGTAATGTTTCATAAAAAGGCAGATTAGTAGTGAAAGGCACAGGCTTCTCTGGGTCCTTTCATGTTGTCTTGTAAACGCTGGGTCTTCAGAAGTTGTATTATTTTTGTCTCTGCTCTGGAGGCCTGCTCTTTCCTTAATTGATGTGGTAGCATTTGACTGGCTTTATTCCCACAGTCACATAATCATTATTTTCTATCTCTCAGTTGTTACTCCATTTCATTAACTTTTTTTTTCAGAAAATTGCTCCCTATTTATCTACTTATAGGTTTTGAATGTGTGTAGTCTTTGTCCAAAACCAGTATGATTTCCTTTATCTTATTGCTTTTAATCTTTAATTTTCCTTTGCTCAGAATCAATCATTTCTCCCCTTCATACTTTCTTTGATATTCCCTCTTCTAGCTGCTGCCACAGTAATTGTATTTTCTTGAATTTGTACTTTATGTAAAATCTTTTGGCTGTGGGTGGTCTGCTGGGGGGATGGCCTTGGTTCTCATGTGCCGCAGCCCCTCCAGCCCGAATTCTAACCCCTTCCTACACCAGCCAGCTCCCCAAGAGGCTCCCTGATCACATTCTTCCCATCAAGTAGCTTTTCTTTCCTTTTGTTGAGCGTCCTGCTTTTGTTTGACTATCACTTCCTTTTAACCATCGATTCATCATAATTTAATCCTGGTCCTGCTTATTCATTTGAATTCATTACTCACATGTTTGCATGAACCCCCAGTGCCATTATTCACTGAGAGATCTAGACATTTTAGGTTTTCTAATTCTTGTTTATCAAATAGTATGTACAAATGGCCTTTTAATTTCTCCACATACTCATTGATTTAATGTAATCTTTATTTTGTAAGATTATTAATTCCATTTTATTATTTTTTTAATTTTTAAAATGATATTTATTTTTAGAGAGAGGACAAGGGACAGAGAAAGAAAGGGGAGAAACATCATGTGTGCAAGAAACATCAATCAGTCGCCTCTCACCCAAATGGGGACTTGCAACCCAGGCATATGCCCTGATCAGGAATCGAACCGGCAACCTTTGGGTTTCGCAGGCTGGTGCTCAATCCACTCAGCCACACCAGGGCATTAAGTCCATTTTAGCTGACTGATTGCTTTGGTATCTTTCATCCTCCAACATAAGCCAAGAGGAAACTGTGTCATCAAGTTCAATATCTATCTGCGGAATATATGAGTGAATGAATGAATGAATGAGAAGCCGTGCAAATCGGATCCCTGGAGCAGGGCCTGGTATCTGGCCATCTCCTTCTGTGTTGCTCTCAGTGACACACATTTAGATTCAGTCAAGCGAGGTAAGACTGTGAGTCTCCAGTTTCTCTGATTTCAAGATTTCACTAACTGTTTATGAAACCTTTTATCTAGTTAACTCAGCTGCTCGCTATTAAGATGTGTTATCTTCTTGGCTCAGAAATAAAAGTCCCAGGGTAAGGAGAGAAAAAGGCCTGATGTTCCCAGTTACTGAAGCCTTGCTTGACTGTCACTGGCTTAAGCTTCCTGGGGCTAAATGATCTACAACAGATCTGGCTTTAACATTGTAAACGTGCAGTTTAAGGAACGGAGTGGGGTGGGGAGGGTGCGGTGCTGGCCTGAGCCTGAGTCTGAGAAGGCTGCGATTCTCGGAGACGGTTTACACGGTTTGCAGAAGGAATAAGAAAAGCACACTCACACCCTCTTCACCACTGAAATAACTTTCCCCCAGGCTACAATGGCTCCAACATCCCTTCCTAGTCCTTACTGCATATTAGCTGCATGCCTGTCCCTTTATGTAACTGGAATTGCAGGCGACTGCTGCAAGCTACGCTGGCTAGCCAGTGACCTACAGTCTTTTGAGTCTGTTTGAGACACTCAGTTCTTCCAGGTTTTGTGTCATCTGTGCTTTTCCAGACTTTGTTCGTCAGTCATACCAAGTGCCCTTTCTCAGTTTCCTGTCATTTATATTTACGTGGTTTCCCATCAGTTCATGGGCATTTTTATAGCTACAGCACTGCTACACCAATCCTCTTAGGTAATGTCACTGCTACTCCAAGTCCCCGTGGATTATGCCCAAAGTGCTACATGATAGCAAGCCCACGGGGCACTGGTGTCCTTCATCCAGGGCAGCGCTGTTGTTGCTTACTGTCTTCAGATGAAATGCAATGATGCCCAGGGGGAGGCCAGGAGCTATCATTTTTCCCGGAGTCACGGGCATGCTGCTGCCTCCATAGGCGTGTGGCGCGCGTGCTGCAGCAGGTGCCAGGCACCCGTGCTCCAACTGCGGTGTGCCCACCCTGGATGCCACCACTACCAGGTGTCCTGCCATGTGCACCGAAGCCCTCAGTGTGCCCAAACCGGGACGTGTCTTCTGGAACTCTCACTGGATTACAGTTCCTTCCTTGCTGAAGCAGGAAAAGGGCCTCCACTCTCCCTTGGAGGAATGCCTTGTTGCACAGGAACTGGAACAGGGCTTCCTCAGCACACACAGTCCCACAGAGATTTCGGTGGGACTGCTTTCCTTTGTTGCATGTTTGCATTCTTGTCTGTGCTCTGTTTCCCAGGTCTTGCTGAGGAGGCCCGGGGTTAATGGGTTATGAAGGAAGTGGAAGCCAAGGGCTGGGGAAGTCACAACCTCATGACTGGTCCTCTTGCTTGAACCCACTGTCCTCGGGACATCCTTGTCATAAATTATGTTCCCATCCAAGGGAACTCCTGGCTAATTTGCACAACTAGGCCTCTTTGGCCCTGCCTCACAGGCTTGCCAGTCTTGGTCAGATATGGTTGAATCCTTGCGTGAACAAAGACTACATTCAAGGTGCGACCCCTCCCTCCCCTTGATTCATTTGTATGAAGGGACATTAGCACTCCTAATCCTTTTCATCTTTATTTCCCTGAACCCTTTCAGTACATGTACAGGCTCTGCAGGCTACAGGTAGTTTCCCACCAATCACCCCTCAGCTTCCTTAGACCCCTGAGAAGTACATAGCACAAGTATCCCAGTGTTTTAACCCTGAACAAACTAAGACTCACAAAGTGGCCCATCACCAAGGCCACACAATGAATGAGTTGTACAATTCGAGCTGAGCTCAGCTATCTCTTTGTTCCTGTGACTTTACTACATGACACTAATCCTCAAAATCCCTGAGATATAATTAGTGATGAAGCTTGGGTAGGAATGTTCTATTTTTAATCATTAGTATAATTCATTAAGGAATATGAAGTATTAGCAAACTTTTAAAAATGTAAAACTTATTCATAAACTAAGTCAGATAATTCATTAAAATGTTTTCTTAAACAGAATTCCTTGAGAGAGAATCAACATGGTGTGATTGGAGCTAACAAAGGGGGAAAAACAAGCAATAAATCAATTGATTGAATTCCAGCAGAGACTTTAATGCAGAGGGACAGCCCCACTGGTCAGGTAGGAAGGAAGGGTTTCAGTTCAGTTCACCAAGCACAGACTAGAGCCGCCTCTTTGCCAGACCCTGGGCTAAGGTGTGAGGAGAGATTGCAATGATAATTGCAAACTGGACTTTAATATTAAAGGTTCACAGGGTCCTGGGGAAAACAAAACTCAGACACAAATAACTGTGAGACAGGTGGAATGTGACAAGAATCAGATAAAAAGCTATGGTAATCCAGGAAAGTAAGAAATATGATGGATGAAAGCATTCAACCTTTAAATAGCTTTCCTTTGCTGAGGAATAGCAACACGGATCAAAACCAGTTTATAAATCAAATCTGGGATTTTGAGAGATGTAAAGTGACCCCGGATGCCTCACCCCAGTCACAGAGTCCTCTGTTGTTCAGATGGGTGGTGGCTTGGCCCTCCCTTTAACATCACATGTGGAAGGAAGGGACTGCGCTATGTTGTTCTCAGTCTGAGGCCAATTTTATGATCTTTGGTATTGACTGCTGAAACGCAGGCCATGAGCAGCATGGGTGATCTGACTCAGCCCCATCTCTTCTGTTACAATTAATGTTTTCTAGTTTCATTAGGGGCATGAAATGTTCACGGGGCAGACTCCCATCTCAACAAGGTGCACACGACTCACTAATGACGATTTCAGAGGAGAAAGCTATGTGCATCCACATAAATTGAGATCACACCTTCATCCTTGAAATACAGTTGTGATTACATTACAGACACATTGCAAGTCTGTTGCCTCTCATTCCATTTGTTGTGTGTGTGAGCTGTGTTGGATCTCTTTATCTCCTATTAAATCGCTAGCATCTCTTCTGCACTCAGATATGCCTCCTCTAGTACAAAACAGCAGCACACCCAACAGTTCCAGCTGGGAAGTGAAAGGAAAAGCCAGGTCCACTTATGCAAGTTTGTAGATGGTCTAATAAGCATGAACATGCTTTTTCTCAATTCCAAAATGTGGTCTGTAAACCTTATGCCTAGGAAGTGCCTTCAGTTTTCTTTGAAAAAAAATAAAGCCTGGATGGCTTGTACCCGCTGCATCTCATATTCACTTTTTCTTGCAGTGGCCAGGCACACCCCCTCTTCACGTCACAGGCAGATATGGGGCAATGGTCACTGTGAGCACTCAGGGCTTTTGGGGTACCTGGAGCTGTGAGCAAACAAAGGCTGTAGGGAACTACTCATTTAAGGCTTTTTCTAGGAATAATAACTCATTATATTTTTACATCTATTTATTTTTAAATATTGAGCATTTTCTTTTTTCTAATGTTACCATGAGAAAGGTAATCATAACCAAATCAACAAACAAGTGCCAGCAAGGTTGTGGAGAAGGGGGAACTCTAGTACACTGTTGGTGGGAATGCAGACTGGTACAGCCACTGTGGAAAACAGTATGGAATCTCCTCAGAAAACTGAAAATGGAACTGCCTTTTGACCCAGCAGTTCCACTGCTTGGATTATACCCTAAGAGCCCTGAAATACCAATCCAAAAGAACCTATGCACCCCAATGTTCATAGCAGCACAATTTACAATAGTCAAGTTTTGGAAGCAACCTAAGTGCCCATCAGTAAATGAGTGAATGAAAAAACTATGGTACATTATACAATGGAATACCATGCAGCAGAAAGAATGAAGGAGCTCCTACCCTTTGCAATAGCATGGATGGATCTGGAGAGCACTATGTTAAGAGAAATAAGCCAGGCGGTAAAAGACAAATACTATATGATCTCACCTATAAGTGGAACCTAATCAACAAAACAAACAAGCAAGCAAAATACATCCAGAGACATTGAACTAAAGAACAAACTGACAGTACACAGAGGGGTGGTGGGAGGGGATAACAGGGGTGGGGGAAGAGGGAAGAGTCATCAAGGAACATGTATAAAGGACCCATGGACAAAGCCGAAGGGGGGAGGTACAAAGATGGGAGGCGGGGTTGGCTAGGGTGGGTGGGAGTGGTGGGGAGAAAATGGAGACAACTGTACTTGAACAACAATAAAAAAGGGAGACAGAAAAATGGCAACATTAAAAAAAAACAAGAAAGAAAGAGTTCAATATTTAAAAATGATCTACATATTTATCATTAGCACTCTTGAATAGATAGGGCTAATCTATTGCCCTCATTTGAAAGGAGAGACATAAAGATCCAGGCGTGTTTTTTTCCAGGGGGAATAGTTGCTAAGTGTGGACCTGCAGCCTAGTGTTGTTGTGTGCTCTCTCCCCTGGCTCTATAAGCTTTAGAGACACCGACCCTGCATCGTGCTAGGTGACGTGCTAGTCACTGTGCTAGGTGATGGGGACGTGCGGATAGTGAGACGTGGACTCTGCCCTGGAGATCTCTGTCTGTGGAGGGCATTGCTTTTCATGTGGCAGGAAAAGCATTGGCCTGGGAATTGGGAACCTGAGTCCTGCTCTGGACTCTGCCCCTGACAACCGTGATCACTTTGAGCAAGTACTTTAATATCTCTGAGCAATAATAGCCCAGGCTCTGCCTATCCCTTGGTAATTGTAAAATTCAAAGGAGAAAACTCATAGAACGAAGCTTGGAAAGTAGAAATTGCTCTAAAAGTGTCTATGTGTAGTGTCAGTAGAGATATTTAGAGCTGTCAGAAATACACATGTGGGTGGAACACAGGCTTAGGAAGGACTCTATTAATATATACAATCTGAAGGGTAGATCAGCTCATAGCTGATGGTGGTTTCTAAAACACTGGTGTGACTGACATGTGGGATGAGGAGGGGACAAAATAATTTGCCATCCAAATGCAGACAGGCATAAACTGGAAATGTCCCGGGGAAACGGGTTGTGGACTCACACTGTCGGAAGGATTCCAGGTATCTCAGATGCAGCTCAGAAAATATGTTCTCTGTCAGGTTGCCCTGATGAGCAATGTGCTTTCTACCTAAGGTGCCATTTCTGTCACATCTGCCACGGATGACCTCCACCCCCCTTCTGATTTCCTCTGCCCGCCCATCCATTCCTGCCGGAGGAGTCCACAGAGACTCAGATCATCCTTAAGGTCTGCATCTTAATCCCTTTTGTGAAGAGAAATAATCATGGGTGTTTGACAGATACTAAATTACTAGACATCATCCTATCTTCCTGCATCATTGTGGTAATTCCTTCAGAATGATCATCTGTTCCATGTTTAGATTTTAAGTCTGCATCTAAGAATGCTTTATAAATTACTAAAATAAAAATTTAGTTGGGCCCTGACTGGTGTGGCTCAGTGGTTGAGCGCCAGTCTGTGAATCAAAGGGTTGCTGGTTTGTTTCCCAGTCAGGGCACAGGCCTGCGTTGCGGGCCAGGTCCCCACTTGGGGGCGCATGAGAGGCAACCGCACGTTGATGTTTCTCTCCCTCCTTTTCTCCCTCCTCCCTTCCCCTCTCTAAATAAATAAATAAAATCTTTTTAAAAAACTTAGTTGGAAAAGCCTCCTTCCAATGTCTTCTTTCTGCCCAACCGTAACCCGCTTTTATAAGCTCAAACCACACTTATCAGCTGTATCGAATGGAATAGGTTCCAGCACACTAGATCCCAATCCGGTGAGCACCGGGCTCTGTCAAGTTCCCTGTAGTACCCTTCATGCCTGCATGTGAGAAACTCACAAGAAGCCCTAGTGGAATAAAACATAGAAAACATTTTTGATTCCTCTGCTTGGCTCTTAAGAACATCATAAACTGTCATTGGTTAGTTACTGGGAAATAGAATCTAAAATATTCAAAGTGATTGATTTTTTTTTCCTGTGTAAACTGCTTAAGAGATAAGCTAAGGGTTAGAATATTTTCCTTACATTTCCCTCCACACACACTGGGGAGTGGAGGGAAGAATGTTTGGGAAGATGTGGTTATAATCTTTCCCAGCTAAAATACCTAATTACACTCAGGTCTTGAATTCCAACTTAGTATATTTTGCCCATTCACTGCTCAATAAGTATTAATTGGTGGAGATGGTTTATAATTTAGCGTGTGTATAACATACAAGTATAATTTACCTGTAACCTATAATTATCTTAAATGTCCAAAAAAGGGAACTGATTGGACTGAAAAGAAAAATAACTTACTTGACTTAAAAAAAATGTCATTATGATCTAACTCTTCATAAAATCACCCACCTTCAGACATCATTTCACTTGGAGAGGTGAACTACCACATGCCCTGTTTACCTCAAGGAAGAAAAGATTGCCGTTGATACTGAGCTCAGCTTTATGTGTGTTCTAAAGCTCTCTGGAGTATTAGAAATATTCGGTGGTATTTGCCCAGCTCAAAACAGCCACTTTCCATCAAAACTGCCTTCTCTTCACACTGGAACAATCCCCCAGTAGCCCACATTTGTTAATTTATAAACGACACAGGAGTTCCAACCTTTTGGCATTTCTGGGCCACACTGGAAGAAGAAGAGTTGTCTTGGGCCACAGTTAAATACACAAACACTAACAAAAACTGGTGAGCAAAAAAAGGTTTTAAGTAAATTTATGATCTTGTGTTGGGCTGCCTTCATAGCCATCCTGGGCCGCATGTAGCCCACAGGCGGTGGGTTGGACACCCCTGGCAGTAGAGCATGGATAGACTCTTTGTTTAAAAGAATTTGTTTATTATTACTGCTTACCTAGGGGCAAAGTGCATATACAGAGTAAGTCGGCTATTGGGGATGGACTTTGATTTAAGCTAAACCCATCAGATCATCTCATAAGGAACTGGGATTTGACTCAGCCAGTGCATTCTGTGGCTAAAACTGAGGGAACATAACTGGAAGGCTATTGGGCAGAAGATTCTGTATAGAGAAAGAAAAATGGAGAAAACCATCCTCGAAGAGAGAAAGAATGAAGACGTGAAGGCGAGCAGAAAGGAGAGACAAAAGACAGAGAAGGAGTCCCCACTTCCAGTCTTCTGTAGGCTTTCCATTCCCTTCCCCCAGGCCTCAGAAGGGCCCTGCTGCCCTGTGTCCCACAAGCCACACCAGCTTCCTGACAAATTCACTCTCATCCCACCCACCTCTTTTTCTCTAAAATTGGTTCTAACTGGTTTCTGGATTTTTGTGATCAAAACAATCCCCTCCTAGACCCCTAAGAACACTTAGCATCTTTCTAATAAAGGCGTTTAACTCCTCTGTCCCTCCCCATATGTTCCCCCAAGGAGATTTTGTAATGTTTGCCCACTGTCAACCTTCTAAACTCCATTTGCCCATGTACAAAAATAAATCACTATGTCTAATTTTGTTCATCCCTGTGGGTAGAGATGAGAATATGACACAGTCTTTAAGCTCAGATAGCCCAACACTGTTCCAGCCAGGAAAACAGGGGCAACTGAATGGCAGCTGCCTCGGGACTCAGAGTCCCAACTTCATGGCAGGAGGGGTGTTAAACAGTACAATCAAGGGGGAAAGAGAATGTCGCCACTCTTGCCCACGTGCACACAAACACCTGCCCAGACATCTGTGTACACATGCCCGTGTTTACGTACACAAACACGATGAAAAAGAGAGACAACCTCCAGGTCCACACCAGTGTTCTCCGTGACATCCTCATTCTCCACATCCCTGCAGTCCCCAGGTCCCTGGAAGCATCCTACCCAACCAGCCCTCCCGTGGAGCCTGTAATCAGAATTGCCATTCAGATCCATCTTTCAGGGCTCTTTGCTTTGCAGTTCTATTATTGTTTCATGAAACTTTAAAACTTTCCACCCTTCCCTCATTGTAGTCAACTTTAAATAAATTCAGTGTCACTTGTTAAAATAAATGACATTTAAACAACCTCAGCATGGTAACTCATTCCTCATTATCATAGAGAGCTCTTCTGAAAGGTCTAGAGTACATTATCTCTACGAAATGGATTTTACCTTCAATATTAACCTCATTGCTCAGAGAGGACAGGTGCTAAGCACTCTGGTGAGAGGTGGCATAGAAACGCATAGGTAGATTGATAGAACTGAGCGAGGGATGATGAACTAAAACAAAAGCAGGAAAAAGGTTTAGGTTAAATATTAGGTAGAAAAGCTGAGTCGTGAGAGAGCTGTGATGATTGAGCATGGAAGACTGAAGAACATTTTTATTATTTTAGCTACTCAACGCTCACTATGCCTGTGTTTCTGGTAAAAGAGAAGTCACCTGTGGGGTGTGGCTGATAATTACAGAGCCCCTCAGACAAAGCCCTAGGTACCTGTTAGTCCAATGCTTTCATTTTACAATTTGGGCCACTGAGACCCAAAGCAGGTATTGCCCTGCTTCAGGGTGCTTGGTGAGTAAGCAGTGTTACTCAGACAACAGCTGAGGTCAGCACACTCACTGCCTGAGGCTTCCCTGGGAACCACTCCATTCTCTTGGTTCCTTTGCCTTTTCACTCCCTGCCTCCCCAGCCTATCCTTTTGCCCTCCTTTGGAGTGTGGACCACCTGATCTGAATGCCAGTGCCCTGTCCACAAAGGTGTTTTCTGCGCCTGCATTTTACCAGCATGATCTGCATCCAGTAAAAAAAAAAAAAAAAAGTTTTGTTCTTAATAACCCAAGGAACTAAGAATCCCTCTGCTCTCTCAGTGGACTCCAAAGCCATGTCCACTCTTGGAGCACATCCTTCTCACCATCTCTGAATGGGAAGTTGCACCAGCCGCCTCCTTACTCAACCTCTCTCTGGGTCCAAGATGTCAACCTATAGAACCGTTATGAGGAATAGAGGCTCTTGCGCTCTGCTCGAGTGTTATGATCTTCGGGAATCTTCTAACTAAATCTTCATTAGCATCTGTGTTATGTGGCCAACCCTGAACGTGCCTGGTAAGGGCATTAGACAGAAAAGAAACTCCGCTTTTATTTATTTACAGCCCAAGAGTAGATAGGGAAGGAGGCACATTTTGCATGCATGAGGCAGAGTAAGAATACATGACAGCACCCATGGGCTAT
This sequence comes from Macrotus californicus, assembly GCA_007922815.1. NCBI lineage: Eukaryota > Metazoa > Chordata > Mammalia > Chiroptera > Phyllostomidae > Macrotus > Macrotus californicus. The sequence continues at coordinate 17,173 of VMDR010007255.1, read as the reverse complement.
TTAATCTACTGCACAAATGAAATAAAGAAGTCAGTGCGGGCCTGGGTCAGAAGGCAGCAGGAAATGGATATGAATAAGTATTACTTTTATAACCTGAAAAACAAGCCTATATTTTTAAAAGAAAGTAAGAACACAGGAATGAGAGTCCAGGGATGAGAATTATGATCTGAGCCCATAACTTATGGTGTGACCAGAGAATCGCTCTCCCTCGCTGGATTCCCTCACCTGTGCAGTGGTGATACCTGGGCCCCCTGGAGGCTGCCGTCCCACGTGGTGTCACATTGAATGGTATGTGAATTCCCCAAAGGTTGCCATCTGCCTCCTCTAAACATTCCTGGAGCCACAGTGACTCATGCATCTTATAAATTTCCTCTCAGATTGATCATATTTTCATCAGGTTCAAAAACAAAGTGCATCTTTAGAACTCGTATCAGTAACTGTTTAAAATAACTATTTATGGGCAATTATGACAATATTTGAGGTGCTCTGGCAAAGTTCTAGTTGGGAAATATCAATAAAATAATTGCCTAATTTCCAAACTGTGTACCGTTCTAATTAATTCTGCATGAGATATTTTTCCAGCTTCAAAGATTGCTTTACTTGTATTGCATAACAGAATAATGGTATAATTAGGAATAAATTTGTCACTTTTATAAGTAATTCCTTTTTATTATGTGTTTGGAAGCAAAGCACAAGCACGATTAAAGTCCCCTTTAGAAGCTTATATTAATTATTATGATTATTATGGATAATAAGCATCCACAAGCTGCCGAATGTACCCCAGGCAAGATGAGCAAAGTCACACGACATGGCAGGAACGGGGATGGATGCCAGACTTGGGTTTCTTTATCCTCTGTGGCTCAAGACTCACTGTCTGAGTGAGGCACAGGAGTCCAGGAGGACTTCACTGTTAGTCTTCCTCTACCTCTGCTCGGACACCCACACCCACACACCCGGGACAATCCAGCAAGCAGACCCTTTGGTCCTCAACACCTCTTGCCTTTACTTCCCTTGTTTCCAACACCACAGTCTATGAAAGCCCAATCATTCCTCAAAATTCAGCCCTGAGAGTCTCCTGCCAGGGAGCCTCCTCTGGCTGCCCCTCGACTGGGGGCCCCCTCCCGAGTTGTTGCTCCTGTTCTGTTCACTGGGGGTCAAGCAACTTGAAGGCAAGGATAGCGTCTTGTTTTTGCTTTTGTTTTTCTTGCATTCTCAACACAGAGAGAGGTGTGGTAGACATTCAAGGACATTTACATGGGTCAATTATCGACAGAATAAATGAATAATAAAAGCCCATGTTCCCATTAACATACATTTTCTAGAACCCAAGGGCTGGATTGGACGAGCAAACCTGGGCGCCTGGAGCTGGGTATCCAGCCAGCCATCCTGGTGAGTAAGTAATAAGGCTACTACTTAGAACTCTTTCCCGCCATAATGTCTAAACTATCCACCTTTGAGAATCCTCACTTTAACCTATTAATGCCTAACCATCATTTTCTCCTCAACGGTTCAATGTAAAGCCAATCTCAGCCACCATGCCATTGAAAGCCACTTTCTACAAGGCTCTAACTTCACCTTTGAGAAGAACAAAGATAACGGCGGAGCTCATTCAACACCACACTCATCGGGTTAGAGGGACGTAGAATTTTCTGACTCCTAGACAGGAGCTCATTACTGTGAACTGCTAGCTCATCTCCTTCTGTATACTGAAGAGGCCACTGTGCTCAGCCCCCTGGATGGTTCTGAGACAGACAGCATGGAAGATGAGGAAGAAGGTTCATCTCTACTGCATCTTCTTTTGCGCTATCCCTTGTGTTCACAAATATTTCACAGGCATTACTGGGGTCCAGGGACTGTAGGGCTGTGGGTCCACTTCACTTCACAAGGCCAGTCCTGTTTCATTCTCTTCCACCCACCACCTACTGCCCTCACCTTCACTCTACACTTTGGCTCACAGGCACCCATATCTGCACATGATGACAACAACACCATCCCCATGGAAACCACGCAAAAATGAACGTGAAGAAGCCATATGTCTTATTTTAGGTCTATAGCCTGACTTTCTAAACTCTCTCTGTCTGGCTTCCTTTAATCCAGCCTCATTTCTGCAAGTGCCTGTCCAGGGGCACATTTGAAATACAGGTCAGAGCTCGGGCTAAGCTATGAGAAGGGAGGCGTTTCTGAGCTAAATTGGAAAGTTCTTCCAAGAACATCCCTAAAAGATGTGTAGCTGCTCTGGTTGTCAGTCCATGAATCGCCATCCCCCAGAAACCAGGGGAACTATTCCCTCATCCAGAGGAGCAAAAGGATACTGTCCTCTGCTTCTTTGTCTGGTCTCACAAAACATCCTCAGGATCATGTGGAGCTACCCATGAATAGCAGTAGTAGTAGAGTAAATAAGTTTGCTCTCTTTGAATTAGTTCTTTGCAAGTTGTTTTAAGTCCTTTCCAAGTTCTCTTCTCTAAGGGTTTCTACAAATATCTTTTCTGAAGGACCCATGACATACTGAGAGAAAGCCAACAGGGGCTTCTCTCTGGGTGACACCATCCCTGGAGGGATGATGAAGCTCTAGCTGTGGTTCATATGACCTAGAATTTACCAAAGCTCCCTGGGCCACACGAAGTAGAGCCGCATCTGGTTGATGCATGAGGAATAATCAAAGAAAAACAGAGAAAGCCTCCTTGTTGGATTGACCAGCTGAGGTGGGCCAGTCACAGGACATCCATCTCAATGTGGGATAGGCAGATAAGAACTCAGTGGTTCTAGATCTGAGCAGACAGCCAAGAGAGGAGGGTATCTGGAATACGAGTTTGAGTGTCACCCACAAGGGAACAGATTGCATCAGTGGTAACGGTTCAGGAGAAGCCAATGCTGGCCTCCATTAAAATCATACACCACCTACCGCATTTTGAGATAGGAGGTGTGAGCGGTGGCTCAGAGCCTCACAGTGTTCTGACACATTTAATAGGGCCATGGAGGCTCCCTTCATTTAGCAGATGAGGGATAGCTTTCCCTAATAGAACTAGTGCTTGGTTTCATTCTTTCCTCACCTTTTCCAACCCAAAAGCCTTTACACCACTGAAAAGAAAATCACACACTGCATTTCAGTGACCAAGCCTAATAGGAGGCCCTGTATTTTACACACGAGAGAAAATAGAACCCTCTGGAGACATGACTGGTGGCCTGGGAGGGCTGGATACTCCCATCATCCCCTTGGAACACAGAGCCATCATTTCCAGTTTCCAAACACAACTCAAATCCCACCGCTCTGTTGTGTACCCCACCTGGTTTTTCTAGCCTGTCCTGATTGCCCCCTGGAAACACCTGTAATACATATTACATGAACCTATTTAGCAATGTACTGTCTGCTGTGTTTATTCTCTTCAGACCTGAAACTAGACTGTGAGCTCCTTGAGGAGCAGAGGACGTGGCTTCCATTTTTCTTATATTCTTCACAGTGCCAAGGAGATAGAAACCACACTTTCATCTATTCATTTATGCCTCCAACAGTTATTGAGTACCACTCAATGCCAGCACTTATCCCAGGCAGTAGACTTACAGAGATGAATAAAATATGGTCCCTGAATTTGCGAGCTCTCAGTCCAGGGAGAGAACCGGCCATGTGGGCATGTAATGATCACACAGTGCAGTAAACACGCCACGGAAGTGCAAGCTAAGTGAGTTCCACCAGAGCACAGAGGAGGGAACAGACTCGGAGGGAACAGTGGTGAGATGGTGAGCCAAAGCTGCTCAATAAATATTTGTTGATTAATTAGGGGAGGAGTACACTCTTTAGGGATTACAGGGACAAAATGTCCTCATTAGCTGATGATGAGAGAAACGTTTTCCTTACAGTCAGGAGGCTCATGGGAGCTGGCAAGCGATAATCTGAGTATTAATAATAACAAAAGGAAGAAACACTGGCAGAAGCAAAAAGCTCATAGGAATGGTGAGCATCAGATAAGCCCATTACATTTCTGAGCCTGCAGTACCCTGTCCTGCCCATGGGACTGCCTCCTGCCCAGCTGTCTCACCTGCCCAGGGAAATGCTTGCATGCAAACAGAGCCATGTTCCAGTAATCCTGCCCCAGGAACCTGGGTGGACTCAGACCAGCAGCTGACAGGCTATCAGATGTGCAGGTCTTCCTTCAAGACCCTGGCCTGGAAAAAGGGTGGGAGCCCCTCTGTGTGGCCCATGCTCTGCCTGCACCGTTTATTTATTCTGCAGCATATGCTGGCTCAGCACATTAAGGAGCTCCAATTTTCCATATTCATTTTAGCCCTCTCTTAACTCTCATAAGTTGCATTTTGCAGCCGTCTCGCTCTTATGGTTTCTAAGGCAAACAGCTGTGACTTTTCATCCTTTGAACTCTTGAGCCAAATAGCTTACCACTATCGCCTAGTTAACCTCTCCCCTGGATCGAGTGACCCCAATGTGGTGGTTAGTAACGAGCATCTTCTGCAAGGCTGGCGATGTGTTTATTCTCACACCCCACTTCACAGCACTGTGGTGCTGGCACGTCCTCAATCTGTCCATAAATCACTGTCGAGGTGGAAAAACACTGACTCCTAGTAAGCAGGTGGAACTGCTTTGCTCAGGTGGGAGGAAGAGATCTAATTGTATATGTAATGCGAGGGGTACTCACAGCCCCTTTCACACGTTCTCGGTCAACTTCACAGTTTATATGACCACCCCCATGCTCTGTACAGACAACTGTAACCCAGGCCATGCCTCTGTCCATTTGATGTTAGACAGTAAAAGACAGAAGTAGGTTTTGTTGAACAACCAATCAGAAGAAAGAACTGGTATTTTTAATTCTGTTTATGCTAAACTGCAGCAATGATAAAGAAAAGGTTTATGTTAGAACCCATGGTATTAGAGAAACTAATTTCTACATTTTTAAAAACAAGCTAAAAGTGAGGTCATCTAATGTCAACAACCCTTCAGTCTTCAGGAGTTCAAGGTTCAACAGCCACATATCCAGTGCTCCAATGTTCACACTTGGTTTGCATGCTGAGATTCTCTATTTCATTGTAACATTTCACTTGTCACTGTAAAGTTTGCCCTCTGGAGATCCACATACCACATGATATGTGTCTCTTCTGTTTTCAACTTTTCCCACCTGGATGGGGAACCCAAAGGGAGGGAAATTCATCCAGAGAACTTAGAATATCAGGAAATGACAAGGCTGGAACAGAGTACAGACTACACTACAAAACTTGTGCTTCACCTGCAGTCTCTGTTGGGTTTCATATTTAATCTCAAACAGAAATGTTGGCCATTGGCTAAGATGCTGAGCTTCATAAGAAAGCTGAGTGAAGGTTGGAATGTTGGAAACATGGAGAGAAACAAACTTTCCTGAAAGAGGGAACTAAAAACATGAACTATTCACAAAGGATAGTCTCTGCCCCACAAAAGGAAGGCAGTTAGCCTCTGTTTTCATGCCCAGTCTTCTAGTTGTGGTCCAGACTAATGCGTACCTGAGACTGGTGCTGGTGATCCTGCCAGGGGGCTCTGAGGCACAGTCACATTTCAGCAGAGTCACAGACGTGGCCCTGGCTCTCCTGAGGACAAGAAAATGGGACAACCAATAGATGCATGTGGCCTAAAATAACAATTACAGAAGAGTTTGATATGAAGAGGAAAGGGGATATGATTTGCATTTAGCAAGTGACTAAGATTCTAGAACTCAGTCCCAGCATTTAGAAGGCAAGTGCATATTGTGACCTGGGTGACGGAGAACAATGCCAAAAGCTTGGTTTGGTTTCTAGTGGCCCCATGTGGTGGGGAATCACTAGAACAGTGGCAGGAAATTTATATTTAGCCTCCACTAATGCTGCCTAAAGTCAGCAGAGTTGGAAATGTGTCTCTCCTTCCCTCCCGTGATCCCCCGGTGCTTCGGTGAGTGCCCCACAGGCAGGATGGAGCAGAGGGTCACAGCATTCAGACATGCAAGCCAAAACTGTGATGTCACAAAGCAGGAGAACTCTGCTGCCAACAGGCTTGATGCTGGAATATGGTCTCCTATTCTGGCATTATAGATAGGGCATTGTGCTTGCTGTTTACGCAAAGGCTATAAGGGACTCTGGGGAAGGGGATTTAAACTTGGGGAAAAGATGCTTTTCATATGATATGCAACCAGCTTTGGCTTGACCCTGTTAGTCCAATGGATATGACCTCTCATTGCGGTGGCTGCCGCAACAGACGAAAGCCAGTGAGGCTCAGAAATACCAGAAATGAGCCTCCGTGTCAAGAAGGGTCCAGGTCAGAGATTCTGGGCAGCAGGAATCCAGATGTCTAGGAATTACTGCCTCCTTAGATTATTATCACTCTGTAGAGCAGAGGTACCCAACTGAAGTAATACCGCCCCCCTCCTCACACGCACACAAAGTGATATTGGGCAATATTTAGAAACATTTTTTGGTCATTACAATTGAGGAGTTGCTACTGCGATCTCAGGAGTAGAGGCCAGGGATGCTGCTAAACACCCTACAATGCACAAGACAGCCCCTCACTGCCAAGAATTATCCAGCCCCAAATGTCAGTCGTGTCTACATTGAGAACTCCTGCTCTAGAATCACAAGTATTGCCGAGGTAAAAAGATTTTCTACTTGGACCTGGGACTCATGAAGCCCATTTGGCATGACCTCCCCAAAGTTGCAGGTTCCTATGCGCTTCCCAGGCCTCTCCCTCACTGACACATCGCCCTTTACGACACTGCTCCCTATGTCATCCTGTAATGCGCATGTGCACAGTATATTCTTTCTGCAGGGGCTCCACTGCCATATTCTCAATGGAGCCTGAGGGCCTGTTGTGCAGGAGAACACAGTCAGGGCTCGCTACTAGACGATTACAGTTGCTGCTTTGAACTTGGCACATAATTCAGCATTGGCCCTCCTCTCTGAAGGCTTCAGATCATTTATGGACAGATTCTGCTAGTAATGCCCTCTCTGGCTTCCTTCTGATTAGTTCTGATGTCTTTTCCTTAGAATTAAATGTCCTTCATCTATGAAGCACCTACTGTCAACTTGGCACAAAGCCTTAGTCCTTTATGTTCTAAGAAATTCCATGTCTACAGCCCACCTTCATGATCCATTTTACATCCCAAATCTGCAAGAAACCCATCCTACCTCCTGTAGTTCACATTTCTTTCCTTGTACTGAGCAACAGAGCACTGGGTGTGAAATACTCTCACACCACCAGCTTGTGTTACTGATTATACAAATCTTATCTCACCAGTGAATGATCAGTAAGGATACTGGGTATATAAAAATGAAAAGTAAGGCATTTCCTTTTATTTTATTTTATTATTGTTATTATTATTATTATTATTATTATTATTATTATTATTATCATCATTACTAGCTTCAGTGTTTATTATGGGCCAGGAACTATGCTAAAGCATTTTATATGCACCACCTCAATGTTGCAAGAAACATTATTTTTCCCATTTTCCAGATGGATGGACTGAACTCGGAGAAATTAAATAAATTGCTCAGGATCACCGGCTTTTAAGTTTCATGTGCTCCATTTGAACTTAGATCTGTATGATCCAACAGCCGGGCTCCCAACTATCCCATTGCATACAGCCTCCCTCAAGCTGGTTACAATCTAATGGAAGGACATGTGTATTCGTTTGGAGGAAGAAAATCTCCCGAAGCCAAATCAGACTAATGAGCTTGTTGGTAACTAAGCATCAACAGGCTGTGCGCTGACCTCCCACTGATGAGTTTAATGCACCTTGTCTGAAACCAGCCTTGAGGACCTAGCAAACACGTGGCTCAGTGCGGCGCAGTCTTATGAATAATAATGAAATCCAATCAGGAACAGAGGCCTTCGATTTTAATTGAGCAATCCTTTAAAGGACTGCTTTTCTCAGTGCCAAGGTCATGTTCTCCTGGCTAAAGCAGTCATTTTATGTGTGTAGCAGAGATAACGGGCACTGGAGACATATTGAGGACAAGTGGCATATACAGCATGAAAGAAAGGAGGAAATATACGAAAAGCAATCATTGAAGTATACACTATAGACCTTACCATTGATAATTGGTTTAAATTATTAAAGCACATAAGAGGTTATTAACTAGAGTGGGTATAAATTACCTTTTTTTCTTTTGCTGAGCATGACTTTTCAAAGTCTCCCAAACTTCCACATTCAAAAAAAAAAGTTTTAAATATAAAGTCATTAGAAAAAAATATTTTAAAAATTATCTCCACAGTGAATGGATGATGGGAGAGGTGATGCTTCATGAATTTGAGATCATGTTACCTTCCATAAGCGTTTAGAAGGGGAAGTGGTATTTAAGTAATGCTAATATTGTTCAGGGGCTGGCTGGCCGTTGCTGAGTCCAAAGCATCAGGCTTGTAGGACCCTGGGACTAAAAACGTCCTCAAGGGATTGGGACAGGTAGCTAGAAACACACCCTCAGAACTTCAGGAAAACTCTGGGATGACATCACATCAGCACCCAGATGAAAGGGTAACGACACTAGGGGAAGGATCTGAGACCTGATCTTGTCACCTCTGCCAATGTGCAGGAGCTGTGGAGGGGAGTCACTGAGCCCAGGAGATTCTAGGGAGACTCCCCGCAGAGCAGAATGAGTGACATCCACCTTCCTTCTCACACTCCATATGCTGATGTAGATCCCTGTTCTCCCAGCCCTTCCAGACCTCTCTGCAAGCAGGTCTGATGAGCCTGTTCTTATCTAAGGCTGTGCCAACCTTCTGGGGCTCTGAATTAGCATTTTTAGGATGTACCGTTCTGGCGAGAGACCTTATATCTAGTAAGGCCAATTATCTCCTCACAGTCCTAGTTCTATCTTTATTCATTAACTCCCATCTCCTCTCTCAGAAATGAGCTCATTTGGGCTGCTGGCCTTCTCTTTGAATGACTTTTCCTCCTTGCGGCCTAAATCCATGATCCTTTAGCTTGAACTCCCTCTAGGCCTCCACCTTTGCCCTGTGGTTTCCTCACCTTCACCTTGTGTTCGTCAGTGGGACCCTCACTGGAAGAACAAAAATGAACAGCAGAACTATTCTCCCCTGCCACCCAGTCCAGGCCAAGCTCTGCTGTGTCTGGCCTGTCAGGATGACAGATATGAGACAATTACATCTCTTTAAAGAGGATATGAAATAGCATGCCTAACATACACACACAGACACAAGCACACACACACTAGTTGATACCTCTCTCCAACCTTTCCTTTCTGGAACTGTTCTTTTTCCAAGTCCAACCGTATCCTTATAAGTGCCAACAACCTTGTTCAGGATCAGATTCCAACCAATATGACCAATTTTTTTCCCAGAGTAAGAATTCTTTTCAAACTGGAAATAGGAAAGTCTTTTTGAGCCTCCACCTGAAAGAAGCTTTACTGTGGAAAGAAATATAACAATGCTAAGCAGTGAGGAAGAAGGATGGCAAGTCAGGGAGGTGGGGAGCAGAGCACTGGCAGAGCTTGAGAGCTGGATTCTAGTTGGTATCCTAGCCTCAATAAATTGAGATATTAGCCTCTATTTTCATTATGCAATCTTACCAAATGTCTTTCCAGTAAACTCACTTCTTATCCAAGCTCTAATTCATACACTAACTGTTGCTTCTATCTAAAGGACTCCTGAATAACATAGAAATATATTCTTGAATAATACAAAACAAAATAGTAACATACTGATCTCTGGATTTTTTTTTCTTTTACTTATCTGCACTTACCCCTGCTTTATAATGAACCTGAAATATTTACGTACTATTTTTGTCATGATGATTTGATCAGATGATTTTTCAGAGTAAAGGGGAAACAAACACTTGTCAAAAGAATAGCAAACATAATTGTGGAGGAAGTCACTAGATATGAGGTGACCCCCACAACTAGATCTGGATCATATGTGTGTCCTGTGAATATTTGTTGAGAGCCCAGTCTGCCCAAATAATGGAGGTACAAGAGTGAGAAAACCTGGACAGTGTGGCTGTGGAGTTTGTGAGCTGGTGGGGGATGTGGATATATCAAGAATCACCCAAAAATATAAAGTTGCCACCATGATGAGTACTACGGAGAGAAGCAATTTGGAAATAAGGAGATAGTTCCATGTTAGAAAAATCATGAATCCTTCCTAGGCAAAAATGACACTCAAGCTGAGACCTGAGAGATGAGCTGGAATTAACTGAAGAGAAAGGCAGCAACAGTGGAGATTGCACATCCAAGGCTCCATGTCGGGAGAGTACATGGGGCATCTGAGACAATTAAAGAAAGACGCTGAAGTGGGAGGAGTAAAGGAACCATAGAATGAGAGGAAACTGGAGAAGTAGGTGGTGACCAGACGATGGGACAGCTTGTGGGTCAAGTTAAGATTTATGAGCACGGAAGGACTGTGAGAAAACATGTAGATGGTGTCTATGTGCATGTGTGTTTGAGATATGAGGGATGAAGTAAGATTAGCATTGTATTTTTTAGGCAAAACTCTGACCATGGTGTGGAGAGCAGATTTGACATGATCCAGAGAAGACGTCGGTAAATTAATTAGAAAGGTTTCCAGAATTGCATGACCCAGGTGGGAGATGATGGTCGCTTATCCTAGGTGGTGGTGATGGATACAAAGAAGAGAAAGAGAGATTTAGGTGTATAGTCACAGTTCTGTTTTCAGGAAATTTCATTGCTATCAGAGGAAAGAAATCCTTTATCTCAGGCAGAATAACTTGAATATAGAAAAATGTAGCATGGACAAATACAATTGAGCTAAAACCTGTTGAGTCATATTTCTATCAGAATTAATTAAAGAAAGATTTACAGCAAAGGTAGGACCCATGCTATACATTAAAGAATAAGTCAGGTTCTATATAAAGGAAGAAAATTCCTAAGAAATTTAGCGGGAAACAGGAAGCACCCACAAATTGGGTAATTGAGCAGGGTTTAATGAATTGAGTATTTATGAAGCTATGAGTGATGCATCTAGAAATCACAAGGACTGCTGAAGTATCACAGATCTAGTGACCCTTGGGAATGACACATTGAAGAGAAGTAGCCATGGGAACTCAGAGAATTCTATGTAGAGAAAGTGTCTAAACAGAGCTGAGATATCGCAACATGAATACAGAGAGCCCATGAAGACCCTGCAGGGTGAGGAAGAAGCTGTGGAAATGCAAAGTCTTGCCTCATTCTCCTTACTGACTCCAGATCTCTGACCTATGCTCCTCACTGGTTCAATTCAGTTAAAGCCATGGGAAGGAGGTTCTTTTTGATTGAGTACTATATATGCATGTTAGTCTCCAAGGGCACAGAGCAGGGTGAAGAAGGATGGAGAATCTACCTACAGAGGAAAAACAAAAGAAGATTGAGCTCACAGCCATCAACAACCATAAAACAAATCTAATAAATAGGGACTCATTAAACATAAACTGTATTCAGAGAATGGCACCAGAAATCTTAGTAGGTGGACATTGAAAGTGGTATAAGCCCATATTGGAAATATAGGAGCTTAGACTATATGGTCATTGGAAATACTAAATAAAAGTGTGAGTGATAAACCACAGGGCAAGAGAGCGACATAAGGTGTTCCTGGGCAGTACATAAGTAATTACCAGGGATACATACAGTTAAAATGCACCACTGGCCATCAGAGGTAAGAGGCTCTGTAGCCTGAAGTGACCATAAAAGAGTTCTTAACAGATGGGCAATAATTTGAGCCTACTGGATAAAATAAGTATGATAGATAAAGATAAAAAAGATAGGTATAGCACTATAGATTAGGACATGAATGACTGCAAAATGGCAGCAAAAAAGACATGCAAGTTGTGTTTGAGAAATCTGACTACCTGGTTATTACAAAGACCATATAAACAAACAGAGATCAATTGTGCTGGAAATGTTATTTTATTCATTGATCTGTTTTTCAAATTGAGCATCCAGTGTGTGCTATTGATGCTGGGGATTTAGCAGTGAGCATGATAGACAAGAACTCTGCAATCGTAGAGTTTATATTCTAGTGAAGCAAACAGAATATAAATAAATATACACTCGGGCAAACATCAGGTGGCTTCAAGTCTTATGGAGAGCATATCATCTTACGTACTAGAGAATGACTAAATGGTAACTGTGTGGGATGTTGAAAGAAAGTCTTAGTGAGGAGTTCTTTGAGCTCAGATGAGACCTCAGTAACTAGAATTATGCTTGTCCTATAATACAATCAAGTGAAAGAGCATTTCAGACAAAGAAAAAAAAAATGGTATCCAAGGCCTAAAATGCATACTTGAATGATGTGCTTCAGGCAATACATGAAGACCAGGAAGGCCAGAGCATCGTGATGAAGGTTTGCACCAGGTGCTAAGACTGGCTCTTACTGACTAGTGAGAGAAAAATTATTACATCGTCAGGAATTTCATCAATCAGTTGACATCACTTTGGTAGCTTGGAAGTATTTATACTTTGGTATTTATACCAGAGAAATTAGCCACACTGTAAAGTAAAGCTTTCCTCCAGTTCCCAGCAACTCACCCTCCCCATTCAGAGTACCTATCCTTAAGCACTCACCAGCACACCACAGGATGGATATGAGGAAGTAGGAGAGGAAGCTGCAGAAGAAACCAGGGCCCTAACATTGGAGGCTTTACAAGCCAGGGAAAGGAGTTTGGATTTTATTTTAAGTGTGATGGGGAGCCATTAGAGGGTCTTAAGTAGAACAGGGACATGATCTGACTTGCATTTTTAAAAGATCTTTTGGCTATGTTGCAGGAAACTGTAAATGGCTAAAAGGGGGAAATAGAAAAATTCGTTGAGAGTCTACTACTGTGGCCTGGGTGAGAATAGTCAGGGGCTCTGGATAAAGGGTAGCAGTGAAAATGAACAGAACCATAAAACTGGAGGCCTGATAGAGAGGTAGAGTCCATAGTTTTTACTCATGGATTTCATGTACAAAGTGAGGGAAAGAGCATAATTTTTGACACTTGGCTTGAAAAACTAGGTATATGGTGGTGCCATCACCTGAGAGGTAAAGAGTTGATGTAAGAGGAAAGATATAATGAGAAGTTAAGAAAGTTATACTCACCCTGCTAAGTTTGATATATCTGTATGAAAATGTCAAATAGATAGAAGGATATTCATACTTGGATTGTTGGGGGGAAATTAGAACTAGAGGTATAGTTCGAGAGTCACTGAGATGAGGTATGGGGTAGAACCCAGAGGAAGAGTGCAAGGAGAGAAAAATGCAGGAGGTGAAAGAGAGGTAGAGCAGAACGGGAGTGGCCAGTGAGAAAGACCTAGGAGTGGCCCACCAGCTTGGAGGAGAGCCTGGCGAGTCAGATCCATGATACCAAGAGCTCCGGAGAACTGGAGTCCTTTCATTGAATACTATTGGAGATCAAGTAAGATAAAATGAGAAAAGTCACCTGGACTGGTGACAAAGGGATAGCTTATGTGCCCTAACAGAGCAGTGCTAATGAGGAAGTGAGGACTGTGTGAAGCCTCCTTGGTATAAACTCAAGAAAGGATGTTCCGTGAAGAAACAGAAATGCTTATAAAGGGGGATGACAGTAGCTGGAGGAGAATGTGAGGGCCGAGAGGTTTGTGCTTATTTTTTTTAGGTAAGAATGATTAGAATGTGTTGGGGTATTTTTTTATTTTTTTTTATTTTTTATTGTTATTCAAGTACAGTTTTCTGCCTTTTCCCCCCACCCCTCTCCACCACCCCAGCCCTTCCCACCTCCCTCCCTTCTTTCCACCCCCACTTGTTATTGTCCACATGTCCTTTATAATTGTTCCTGCAAACCCTTCACCCTTTCCCCCTGTAATCCCCTCCCCTCTCCCCTCTGGTAACTGTCAGAATGTGTTTATGTACTAATGAGAACAATCCTATATATAGGGAAACCTCAATGAATGGAAGGAGAAGGGAAATGCAGGAGCAAGAAAAGGGAGAAGGAAACTAGAGCACAAGAGCAGGGCGTTTTGATTAGACTGTTATTAAATGTTCCTGATGTGCCATGCTCCATTGCCCAGATTTCTGATACTGCATCTGGAATGTATTCCAGCATCTATTTTTCCCTATTGGATTGAATCTGTTTATGGACTTAGACTTCACTATTTAGTAACAGTTTCAAGTTCCAAGTCCCAGCCCAATTTCAGGCACACAGTAAGATTTAGTAAATATGTGTTGAGTGAGAATGAGAAGTTTTAACATAAACTATCACCATTAGCACTTTATGTGAACATTTGATTTAAGTATAGCATTGAAGAGACTGATATAACTAGCAAAAAAAAATAGACAACTTCAATTACAGATTTTTCTTTCTTACTTTAAATTTGACTTGGATTGACAGAGAAAAAAGTTGGGGCCAGATGGATGTGGGAGTTGTAGAAAAGATAGCCACCTCTGTAAGTCACCAAAGAGAAAGACAGCTACATACACACACACACACACACACACACGCACACATACATACTTACATGTGTGTGTGTATCTCCATCCCAGTTTATTTTAATTTTTGACAAAACATGTACATGTAACCTCAGTGTTCCTGAGCATAGTGTATAGTGCCAACTTTTCGATGTGCTATTGTAGTGGGTCTCCTCTATCATCTTCCTCTCTGCACCTCCCTGGAAGCATATTTCACTTCTGCCAATGCATGTGCCTCTGAGGCCAATGAGACCAATGGCCCATGTTTCTCCCAATCCCTGCCCCACCTCATCACCAATATATCATGCTCCATCCTACACTATGTCCTCTCTCCTCTAGAATTTTTTATTATCCAAATTCTCATCTTTCATCATCCAGTTCAATCCCACCTGCTCTAAGGATCGTTCTATTAAGGGAAAGAGACCTCACCAACTGCTTAAATTCTGTAGTATTTACTGAATCAATTACTCAGCAATTGTCAAATAACCAAATAACACCTGATTGATATGATTTTTGCATGAGCATGTATGCATGTGTGAGAGAGAGAGAGAAGTAGGGGGGGATTCCTGTCTATCTGTGAGAATTTGGCCAAGATGACAGGTATCTATCAGACAAGAATTTGACTGTAGCATCTCTTCTGCCCCTCCACTCTCAGCAGCCAGAGATCAAGGTCAAGAACTGAGTGATCTTGGGAAACTCAGCTATAAATATGGATGGAACATTTTTAATTATCTGCACCACATAAGTACTACAATAGGTTATTGACTCTATTCTTTAAAAATACATAAAAAGGTACAAGTTTCCAGATATAAAATAAGTCATGCAGATGTTATATACATCATGGTGACTATAGTTAATAATACTGTACTGTATATTTAAAAGTTGCTTAAAAGTTCTCATTACAAAAAAATATATATAAGCATATTTTAAACTCTTTTTGAAAGCTTTTCTAAAATATACATATTTTATCAAAGAAACAAGGTTATTCTACCCATGTGATCCATCATGACATGACATCTAGAAATGAACCAAGGCCACCAAGACATGGTGGCAGAGTAATGGGATTAAGCAGAGAGCTCACAAATGACTTCAGGAGACCTGGAACATTCTTAAATCCCCCACAGCTGTGTGATCTTGGGGGAGTCACCTCCTTCCCCAGGCCCTGGGTTTCTAAAATGAAAGATGTTGAATAAATGGTCCCTTAGGTCCTTTGAGCTCATCAGCCCACAGCTCTAGGGGCCTGAATGAGATTTGAGCTTTAGTCTTTGATCAGTAATTTCAGATCGGGCTCTTTCCTGACATGCTGGGCTTCTGGGAACATCACTGAAATGATGTGGGTGTCACATCTCTTTTCAGTCCCCAAACATGGGCCAGAGTCATGAACTCTCCTCATTTTACCTTTCAACAAAGAGCTTGGTTTGTTTCAGCTGGGAACACTACAAATCATGATAATAAAATATCTTTATATAAGGACAGATAATATTCAAGTCACTAAATTAGATAATATCCATGTGCCCATATGCCACTCGGAAGTCACTCTCTCATTAGTGATTGGTGTTCACTTAGTAAAAATGCAGCTGACCAACCACCAGGGCCATGCTAGAAGCAGAGCTGTCCCAATGCTCCTTTCAGCTCTGTCTTGCCTGTGGGGGCTGGTGCAGGCTACTACCTAGCAGTACCCCCAAACTGCATGCAGGGATGGGCTTTGCTGTTAACCAAGACACAGACCCTCTGGCAAACTTCTCTTGTGCCTGTCCTGGCAGCAGAACTGACTGCCTTTTCCTGTTTGTCTCCTTGCCCCATCGGCATGATGTGGATATTTCTTTTACTAAAGGGTTTGCTTCACTCATTTGCTATTAAGCTTAGGGATCAGACATACATAATTATTCAGCCTAGAGCAGCTTTTTCCTGGTGTTGCCAGTTTTAAGCGAGAAGCCAGTTCCTGCAGGGATCTGTGTTATAGGAGAAAAACCACTCACAGCCTGACTGGAGTTTTGTATAACCAGAGAGGGGCCTATTAAACCCTTTATCTGCTGTTACCTTGAAAATACAAGGAGATTCTCCAGCTTTTTCCTGAATTGTGAAATCCCAGGGATCAAGCCCATGGTTCTGCCATTAGCATCTGTAAGACATGGTTCATATCATGCACTTCAGTTGGTGGTGACCTTCACCTGTGTCTCCAAAGCTCACAGATTTTGTCATAATCATGTCTATGTACTGAACAAGGCAGGACCCGTACTTCGAGATGGCCCAGCCACCTGCTTTGGGGGGACTTCCATGACAATATCAAATGCATGCTTTCAGACTCCTGATTTCTAACTGTTGTTTTTAAAAATTGATCAAAAGGATGAGCATTCAAATTTCTTACACATGGAATTAAATTCCTTTTGTTGCCATTGTCATTGTTGAAAAATGCCATGTGTCTCAGTTTCTATCTCTTTCTGAAAACTTTCCGTGTGCTTGTTAACCCAAAGACTCAGGACTGTGCTGTAGTTCATCCATCCAAATGACTCATCCAGAGTATTTAGCATCTGAAAATGTGGATAACCACAGATAAGCACTTTCAATCATTCGTCAAATATTTAATGAGCAATCATGTTCTGAGTTCTGTGGATAAATGGTATTTGCCTTCCTAGAGATTATAGTCCAGCAAGAAAGACAGAGAATTGAACAGACACAATTACTGTAAAATACACTAGATACTTCAAGAGGCATAATACAGAGGAAAATGAAAGCATAGGGTGATCACACCTTCTAAATGAGCAAGTCAGCCCAGGGTGACATTTTGTGACACAT